>JAXCLQ010071344.1:0-12270 GCA_035584115.1 Cedrela odorata
TAAATCATTTTGGACCCAAAATAAGAGAAACCAAAAGGGCAAAGACCAATTAGTCAATATTGACGGCTGTAATTTTCACCTTCCTTCTCTCAAACACTATGGAGTTTGCAGTGGAAGCAGTTAACATGGTCATCTCAGTCCCCCGTGTTTTTTGACTTATTTTTTTATTTAAATATAAATAAAATATTTGACAACTAAATTTTATATTAAAAATTAATAAGGTATTTTATAACTTTCTATATATTTAGATTTTAAAGTGTGATAAATATTCTAATATTTATGAGATGTTTAATTTAATTTTTTAATTTTGAAAAATCAATTAACTTTTATCATAGGATTGTAACTCTCGTAACAATTGGTATTAGGTGCACTTGACACTTAACACGTGTACGTGACATGTGACGCATGGAGATATTGTTATAAATAAATAAATAATTTTAATTAATTTAATTTTTTAATTTTAAAAGAACATTATTAAACATTATAAAACTTTGAAAATCAATACTTTTGGCGCATGGAAATACTGTTATAAGTAAATAATTTATTTTAATTAATTTAATTTTTTAATTTTGAAAGAATGTTATTAAACATTATAAAATTTTAAAAATCAATATTTTTGGCATGTGGAGATACTGTTATAAATAAATTATTTATTTTAATTAATTTAATTTTTTAATTTTGAAAGAATGTTATTAAACGTTATAAAATTTTGAAAATCATTACTTTTGGTGTGTAGAGATACTGTTATAAATAAATTATTTATTTTAATTAATTTAATTTTTTAATTTTGAAAGAACGTTATTAAACGTTATAAAATTTTAAAAATCAGTTAACTTTTATTAGAGCGTTTCAATTCTTATAACAATTAGTTTTGCGTGGAGATACTACTATAAATAAATAATTTATTTTAATTAATTTAATTTTTTAATTTTGAAATAATGTTATTAAACGTTATAAAATTTTGAAAATTAGTTAACTTTTATTATAAGGTTACAACTCTTATAACAATTGTAATTATTCAAAATAACAGTTTAAATCTCAAAATGTGTATGTTAATGGTTGTCGTGTTTCTATAAATTGTGTAGAAACTCAAAATGAAAAGCCCAATTCAATCTCTTCTTCTTCCATGAAATATCATACTGTGTTCTTTAAACTTTCTGTGAATTTTCACTATTGCTTAGTGTTAAATTCTCTCAAGGCTTATCATATTTTGAAAGCAATTTGCCTATGAATCTCACAAGCAATCTTAGCCAAGAAAGGGCAAATAATGTTTTAAGGAAAACATATATATATATATATATATATATATATATATGTGTGCATGTGTGTGTGTGTGTTTCAAGTCTTTATTTTACAGATTTTCAACAAGCGTTATTTTGACATGGAGATAGAAACTTTTGATGCCACCATTAAATTGATAATCAAGATATGATCATCATTTTGATAGAACAAATTTTACTCTCTGATACGACTTTACATGCTATCTTCCATGAATAGAAAGTTGTAAATCCCGAGTTGTATATAAAGAACTCCTGAGTTGTGGAGTACAAGATTTACGCTACCCTATTCAGTATGAAGTTTAGGGAGGGAGTCTCGCCTAATGATCACGTCATTAAAATGATAAATATCATCAAACAGTTAGAAGCATAGTGTAATACCCTTAAAAATTTAAATCAATGGCATGTTAGTCAATTTACATACTAGGGATAATTTTGTTATTTTATTAATTTATGTCGAGGTGCTAAATACAAAGATACTAACTCTGTATTACTGTTTAATTAGTTATTGAGAGTGATTTGATAACAATTTATAAAGTTTAGAAAATTTTTCCTTAAAACTTTATCCACACACCCGACCTTCAAACGAAAACCGGAATTGATTGAAAAATTTGATTGATAAACAATTTATTTTTACTAAAAAATGACTCTATAAGGATCGCAATAAATCAAATTTTAAGTCAAATCCGAGGTCATATAAGAGAGAATCAAAGCCTAGAACATAGTATATGTGTAGGAAAATGACAATTGACATATTTACCCTTTTATTCAATTTCTTTTAAAAAAAACTTTCAAGGGCAAATTAGTAATTTACTTACATTTCAATTGATATTTCAGCAAGGCAGAAAATACACCTGGGCATTCTTCTTTATCCCTTAACTTCTCTTTTCTCCTCAGTTTTTAATTTTTTTCAATTTTCTTTAAATTATTCAATTTTCAACCGATTAAAGTTTCGTTTCTTATTGCTAATCACACGTACATAACACGGGCTATATTCTAGGAATTTCGTTTGAGCGATTTGGTCAACAATCAAGTCGGGAAGAGAATAGTGCTATTATTTACAATTTGGAAATTTTCAAAATTACTTGTAAATCAGACGTCTTATGGTTAAATTGACTCCTCGATATGCTGAGGGAGCAGCCAACTAACCAATAGTGATCTGATTTTTGTTCAGGTTTGGTAACACCTGTGAGTGGATTATTTTTACATGCTTTTCATTTATTTAAAATTGTCTTATAAAACTTAATGTTTTATGAAATAAGGAATAGTTTATTTCATAAATTGATTTACATTTTGCTTTATATGAAAAATGAGACTTACTTTGAGTTTTATATATATTATCGTAGAGAAGTTATTGAAATACTGATTTTGAGGTTAATAGGCGGTCACTGTGTTTTGAATTGTATTTTATTTCTAATTTCTAATAATATGCTAGCTATTATTTCAATTTTTACTTAATCTAGTAGGGGAAACATAAAGAGGGAAGTTTATGTGCTTTGAAAGCACATTCTGATTTGTGTTATGTGAAAGTACAGATACATGTGAGAAGTAGGGGACGAAGGACAGTCTGATATATGATCCGAAATCTATACACATCCCTACATATTATTATGTTTTTAATTAATTATTTGAAATGATAAATTTGAAAATTATTATAATATGCAATGGATATCTCGTTAGTATAATTTCTGTCTGAAATTGATTTTAACTTTAAATATATTTTATGTCGAAACTGAATTTACTTTATTTTAGTATCCACTCACTCAGCTTTCCCCAAAAACTCACCCCACCATAATTTCTAGTAGTTGTAGGATTTCCTTCTATGTGAGGATTCTAAGAGATATTCGTGAAGAGTATTGGAATTTCAGATTCTTCATGCAATCACCTAGGGGTTAATATTTTTGTCTGTTTTGTAAATTGGGCACGGCGCCCAATTATGTATACATATTATAGGTGTCTTTTGTACATTTATATGTATATTGACATTTGTGCATATACTATTCTGTAAATGAGTATAGTGATATATGCCTAGCATAGTGTTGAAGGGCATGGAGCCCTTAGTACATGTTTATGAAATCATGCATATGATTGTATTTATCTACATTATAGGTTTACATGTTTAGATTTATTTGAGACTTATAGGGGTAGGATATCCCTACCTCTATGCCATCACGACACTGATTTACTAGTGTGTGACAAAGTGGTATCACAGCATAGTCTAGAGGTTGATGACTATAAGTAGAGTGTAATGTCTTGCATGTGTAGTATGTCCGAGATACTTCCGTGCGAGGTGTTGCTTCTTTGAGTATCTGGATAATCTAATGCGTCTTCTTTCTATATATATCGTAAGATAAACTATAATTCATCTTAATTGTATTTTCGTATTTTAACAGTTAAATTATATCTTCTCAAAATTAAAATCCCTTCGATAGAGGCCAAATGACTTCTTCTTTAGACCAGGATTCGTCTAGGCTTCTAATGCCACCTGTTGGGGTTTAGTGTCAAATAGGTAAAGGACAAGGTAGAGGTCGGGGTAAAGCTAGAATCCAAGAGCTTGAAGTGTCAAACGAGAGAGTGGATGTTTTGCTTTACTATATTATGATTTTAACTTAATGCTCAAATTGTAAATATTTATGATTCAAGTTGAATTTTGAATATACCAAATGTGTTGAACAGTGAATTGCTGAAATATGTGTTGGAAGGATAAATATGTTATGGATGGGATGCGATTTTAAGAAATTTCAGATTTGGTATTATGAACCATGATTGTGGAGAAAAAAAAATTGCATTAATTTAGTTATTTTGTGAAATTGGATTGATTTATATTTTCAATAGTGTGATGACAAATTTGCTTTAAAGATGCATCAAGAGTTGACTTTTTCTTTAAGAATTAGTTTGAACTAGTTGATATATCTAAATATGTGAATTGTGAAATTACCGAATTATTGATTTCAAAAAAGATGAGTATGTTCTGGCTAAAATGTATTTCACGCAGGATTTGTGAAGATGTGAAATTTAAGTCTTGATATGATGACTATGTTTGAGGATAAATTGTAATGATTTACGAATTTCTTTTGAGTTTGGGGTCGTAAATAGAAATTATGGAAATGTTTGTATATTTTTTAAAAGTGTTGTGGATGTACTGAGATACGTTGAGTTTAGAAATTGCAATTTTGAGTTGCGATATCTGAGAATAAATATTAAAATGGTGGGATGGTTATTGATAATGCTTTATTATATTAGATTAAAATGTGAATACATAGTCATTACAGAAATTTAATATGAAAATATAAAGGGTAATGTCAGAATTGTGTTATTTACTGAATTCGGACATTGGTTTATTAGATTCGATAATTGATTTTGTGCTTACTGCTCTATAAACTTATGATTATTATGAATAATAAGAATATTGTCGAGGAAGTCGATTATATGTTGGAATAAGATGAATTTACAGATTGTGGTTTAAGTGATGACACGCGAGAAATGAATATTGAGATAGATTGGGTAAGTGAGTGAACTAATTTTGTTTTAATGGTTTCAAACTTATATTATTTGGTTTTAAGAACCCCCTTTCGTACTGTAAATGTGTTGGGTTATACCGATAAATGAGGTTGATCAATTATATACGATTGTGACATATATTCTTTCCATTGAGGCTATTAATGCTAGAATTATGTTTGATTCAATGGTAACTCATTCTATTATTTCTCTATACATTATATACTGTCTGGGCAAAGAGATTAGAAACTTAGATTCACCTTTAACCGTGTTTACTCCTGTAGGAAGCGCGATATTAGCTTTTAAGATTATAAAATCTTGTGACATTTTTGTTGGCAAGCATGTATATCCTACTATTCTGATCCTGTCAGAAATTTTAGATTTTGATGTGATTTTATGTATGGACTGGTTGTCCATATATCATGCAATAGTGGATTGTAGAGAAAAAAAAACTGTCACTTTTTCTGTTTTAAATGATCTAATCTTTAAATTCCAGGGTGATAGGAGTGAAGTCTCTAGTAACTTGATTTTAGCTATTGATGTGGATAGACTACTACGTAAGGGATGTATTGGGTTCTTAGCCTTTTTCGAGATTATTTTGTTGATCGCGAGTGAACAATTATTTTTCAAAAAATTATTTAAAAAAAAAATTCATGTTGGAATTACACAAGTACAAAACTCAATCAAATTTTTTAAATTGCTTTGATTATGAATATATGACAACTTATGACCCTTGTGGTTGTGGAATTGTTTCAGCAATATTAAGGACATGTCAATATTATGAGAGTACAAGTGGTGGTTTGGGCCATGATAGATAAGAAAGAAATATTGAGATTGATTTGTTAAGTGAATAGATTAATCCTATTTTCCATGATTCAAGACTTACATTTCTTGGTCTTAAGAAATCTCTTTAGAATTGATAAAAGCGTTGAATTTATATGATGTGAAGGTTGAGTTTAAGTCTTGGCAAAAATCGAACTAGTTATTATTTTCGATAGGCCGAGTTTAGATAAAAATGATTGAGAGTGTTTAATGCCTTGCTTTATGGTCAATTTATAAAAATATTAGTGTGTTTGAAATTATAGAAATGGCCTTGAGATATTGAAAATTTTATTTACTCAATTTGCTTATAAATTGATATAATGGTGATATGGAATTAAGTCTTTAAGGTAGGTATATGTGTATGAAATATTTGATATATATATATAATATTTTTGTGGCTATAGCGTGTAACCTATAGCGGATCCTTGAGACATATAGTGGAGTGGATGATTGTTTCTTCGAGGATTGTTGAATAAGGATTTAAATTACAAGTATTGGGATCTTAACTAAGTCCTCTAACTTAGCATTGGTTATAACTTTTATGATTTTTATGGTTATTGAGACGGTTATCAGTGATATCGAGGGTATATGAAATATTACGAATTTACAAATCGGGAATTGGCTTATAATATGTGAATGGATGATTATATTTCTCAAATAATTATTTGAGCTTAATAATAAAATATAAGTGATAAATGATTTGATTAAGTTCTTAGAATTATATTAGACATTACTTTGTGAAGTTGTGATTATAATGAACATATGAATGGTTTTCGAAAATATCTATAAAGTGTTGAGATACTGTAAAGATATGAATTATAACTTTGATTGTTTCATGTAAGGAAGGATCCAAAGGTTTGTATATTGATTGGCTATAGATAATTTATTTCATTAAATTAAAATGTGACAATGAGATCACTACTTGAACCAAGTATTTGAAATACAAGTGCATGAAACCTCGATTAAATTTGTTAAATAGGTTTGATGTATTACTCTATATAATTTATGGCTATTTGGGATTATTGAAACTATTTTCGCTCGAATATGTTAACAACGTTTGGGATTAATGAAATTTACAAATTGTGGTTGTATTATACTCGTTGAGGAAAACATAGTAAGATTAGTGTGAATGTTATAGAAATGGCGAATTATCATGAAACCATGAGTAATGATTTGGGTTGTATTATTCAAGAAAGAATACCGAGAACTGTATTAGTGAAGAAAATTAAGAAAGCTCAGATTTTGGCCCCTTATATAGATGAAAAGAAGAGGTATATCGAGCAAGGTAAAGGCAGTGACTTTAGAGTAAATGGTTTTGACATATTGAGATATTGAGATAATATGGTAGTGCCACTAGTACAAGAACTCAAGAATAGACTTCTAGAAATAGCTCACACTTCATTCTATATCATACATCTAAGAGAAACAAAGATGTCTCAGGTCTAGAAGAGATTTACTAGTAGGAAGGCTTATAAGTTAGCTCTTCTGCCTAGTATGGATAAGATACATCTAATTTTTCATGTATCCATGTTGAGGAAATATCTCCATGATTAGTCGTATGTTCTTATACCTCAAACAGTAGAGTTAAATCAAAACTTATCATATTAGAAGCAACTCATGGCTATAGTCGATAGGGAGATGAGAAAACTTCGATCGAAATGAATCCCTTCAGTGAAGGTCGACTAGCAGCATAACAAGAGTAGTGAGGTAACTTGGGAGTTAGAAAATGTTATGAGGAAAAAATTTCTTCATAACATTATAATTTAAAATTTTAAATTATTGGCATTTTAGTCATTTTACATACTAGAGGTAATTTTGTCATTTTATTAATTTATGTCGAGGAGCTAAAAACCGAGATACTAACTTTGTTTTACTGTTTAATTAGTTATTAAGAGTGATTTGATAACAATTTATAAAGTTTAGAAAATTTTCCCTTAAAGCTTTATCTGCGCACCCGACCTTCAAAAAAAATTGGCGTTGATTGAAAAATTCGATTGATAAACGGTTTGTTTCTACTGAAAGAGGACTCGATAAAGATCAATATAGATTAAATTTGAGTCAAATCTAAGATCATATAAGAGAGAATCAAAGTCTAGAACATAATATATGTGTAGGAAAATGACAATTAACATATTTATCCTTTTATTTTATTTCTTTTAAAAAAACTTTCAAGGGTAAATTAGTAATTTGCTTACATTTCAATTGATATTTCAGTAAGGCAGAAAACACACCTAGGCATTCTTCTTCTTCCCATAACTTCTCTTTTCTCCTCAGTTTTAATTTTTTTTTAATTTTCTTTAAATTACTCTATTTTCAACTGATTAAAGTTATGTTTCTTACTATTAATCACACGTACACAACACTATTACACTCTAGGAACTTTGTTTAAGTGATTTGGTCGACAATTAAGCCAAGAAGAGAATAGTGTTACTATTTACAATTTGGAAAATTTTAAAATAACTAGCAAATCAGACATCTTAGGTTTAAATTGACTTCTCAATATGCTGAAGGAGCGACCAACTAGCCAATAGTGATCCGATTTCTATTCAGTTTTGGAAACACCTATGAGTGGATTACTTTTAGATGCTTTCCATTTCTTTAAAATTGTCTTATACAACTTAATATTTTATGAAATAAGGAATAATTTATTTATTAATTGACTTATATTCTGCTTTATATGAAAAATGAGATTTACTTTGAGCTTTATATATATTGTTATGTTGGAGTTGTTGAGATATTGATTTTGAGGTTAGGAGGCAAGCACTGTGTTTTAAATTGTGTTTTATTTCTGATTTCTGATAATATGCTAGCCATTATTTCAATTTTTATTTAACCTAGCCGGGAGTAGAGTTGTATGTTTAACCCCGGGGCCCCATTTCCCTGTCTCCATTTTCCCATTTGAGGAAATTTTTTGAGAAAAAATGGGGAAACGGGGGAACATAGGGATGGGGATTAGGATGGGGGACCTTACCCCCACCTATTTCCCTAAATTCAATTTTCCCGTTTCCCCATTCAAGTTTTCAGCAAAAAAATTCAAAAACATAAGAGTGTTATAAGAATTGAACTCATGACCTCTCACAATTACAACAAGTGTAATACCACTAGACAAAACATTCTATTTTAAATAATTAAATTAATTAAAAAAATATTTAACTATTAAATTGGGATGGGAAAACCTGTAATAAAGTTTTTATTTTAAAAAAAATTACATTACTTCGTATGTGGCATTTGACTATTATAAAACTTTTGCTTTATTTTATAATGATTTTTTTTGTATTTGTAATGCACTAATAGATTTTATCTTGTATTTATGATAATTTTATATATATATATATATATATATAATTTTTTCTATACAAAGAATGGGAAGAAACTGGATATAGGAGAAAGGAAACAGAGAATTAGGGTTGGGGATGGGGGTACCTCCCCCCAAAATCCCTCATCCCCATTTTCCCCCAAATAGGGATGGGGGCGGGGATGGGGATAGGGGAACCTACCCCCACTCCATTTTCCCAAACGTATAACCTTAGTCGAAAAACATAAGGAGGGAAGTTTATATGCTTTGAAAGCACATTCTGATTTGTGTTCTGTGGAAATACCAATACATGTGAAAAGTAAAGGCCGAAGGGCGGTCTGATATCTGGCCCGAAATCTGTATACATCCCTGTATATTATTTTGTTTTTATTTGATTATTTGAAATGATAACTCTGAAAATTATTATAATATGTAGTGGATGTCCCGTTAGTATGATTTTTATCTGAAATTAATTTTAGCTTTAAATATATTTTATGTCAAAACTGAATTTACTTTATTTCAATATTTACTCACTGAGTTTTTTCCAAAAACTTAACCTACCACAGTTTCCAGTGGTTGCAGGATTTCCTTTTATGTGAGGATTCTATGAGATATTAGTAAAGAGCATTGGGATTCCAGATTCTTTATGTAGTTACCTAAGAGTTAATTTTTTGTTTATTTTGTAAATTGGGCATGACGCTCAATTATGTATACACATTATGGGTGTCTTTTGTACATTAATATGCATATTAACATTTGTACATATACTATTCTGTATATGAGTATCGTGGTATATATTTGGCATGGTGTTGAAGGGTATGGAGCCCTTAATATATATTTATGAAATCATACATATGATTGTATTTATCTGCATTATAGATTTACATGTTTAGATTTGTCTGAAGCTTATAGGGGTAAGATATCCTTATCTCTATGCCATCACAATACCGATTTACCGGTGTGTGACACATAGGGGGTCAAGTCGTTGGAAATTCTTCTTAAAGTGGAGAATTAACACTGACACTGGAAATTTTCCTTAAAGTAAAAGTTCCAAGTTCAAGTCGTGAGAGAGGCGACTCTCACATAGGCCGATTGTGAGTGGGCCGCTGACCGGACTGGTTGTGACCATGTGAAGGCCAAACCCATGAGAGCCTTGGATCAGAGCAAACAAATTCTTGCATGTTGGACCGTGAGGCTTCAAGGGCTATGCGAGTCTCAAATACTTGTCTGAATGGGGTTGGAACAGTGTTAGACTAGACCGATTATGACTCATGCCGTAGAGGTGGGCCTGTCACATAAAAAAAGTATATTTTTATGTAACAGTCCTAGTTCTAGGCGTGGTCACAATTGAGTTACAAAACCCTCTAAAAAAATTGATATTCATACTCGTTGAAAATTTTCTTTAAAGTGGAAGTCTCAAATTCAA
Source organism: Cedrela odorata (assembly GCA_035584115.1). Classification (NCBI taxonomy): domain Eukaryota; kingdom Viridiplantae; phylum Streptophyta; class Magnoliopsida; order Sapindales; family Meliaceae; genus Cedrela; species Cedrela odorata. The sequence continues at coordinate 10,319 of JAXCLQ010071344.1, forward strand.
GTCGTTGGGGAGACGAACTTCTTAAAGGAAAAATAACAAAGCCTTGTGGTTCTCTCGAGCGAGATTTAAAGAGGACAGATTCTTATCCAGTAGATCACGAGATACCTTGAATTATAACAATCTAGTAAGTTAGAGTAGGCTGGAGCCTCTGTATTAAAGAATTGTGACTTAATTGTGACTACGCCTAGGATCAAAATTGTTACACTAAGCTTAACTTGTATTTGCTGCCATTGCAAAACATGGCTTGTGCCAGGTAACTCTTGCAAAGCTTGATTTTATACTCTTCAAATAACAAAATTTGACATTTTGGTGGATTAACCTTCTTCTAATTAGGAATTTATCCCATAAATTTTATAAAAAATATGTATATTAAATATTTCATTATTCTTTATACTTAGTATATTCTTGATTATATTTTTAGAATATATTCAACATAATTTAACCAAATTTACTGGTATGGATTTTGAATGGTTTTTTTTTTTATATTATTCAAATGGGTATCATCCACTTGCTGAGAGACAAGAACTCATTCTTTCACATAATGTGGGATTGCTCGTTTGAAAAAAATAAATAGTGGATAGAATACTTGAACACAAAAATCTAAATTGCATCATAATAGAAAGAAAAAAATATGAAAGAATATTGAAGCCTAATATGAATTCAAGTCTTTTCAACATGAAGTGAGACCATATGTTTCTCTCTCTAATGACTTGGTCATACTGGCAACACGGGGCCAAAAAGAGTAATGAATAAATAAATAAAGATGCTATTGCATTGTCTTTTCCAATGGTGAATAGCCTTTAAATTTGACGGTAACGGAGCATAAAAAAATACACATATGGCCTTACATTAAACAGCCAGCTAGCCTTTAAGATTTGTATTCCCTTGGAAATACCAAAGGATTTATGCCCCTTCTTTGCTTCCAACTTGTTGCAAGCTAAAGGTCAACATAATAATATTATTTATTATTATTATTATTATTTATCATTAGCCGGGAGATTCTTTTTAGCCCACTTTAACATTAGGGTGCGATAAAGCTGTTTTATTATTATTATTATTATTATTATTATTATTATTATTATTTTATAGTTTATAATTTTCTTTTGTTAACTTAATCTAGTATTAGAGTATATTTTATCTTTTGATTCTGTATTCAAATTTTTTCTAACATTAATTTTATTTTATTAATAAAATTATAACTTATAAAAAATGAAACATATGTTTCTATTTAATATTTATTTTCAAATAACAATTTTTTTAAAATTTTGTTTCACTTTAAACGAACAAAAAATATTAAAGTTTAAAATTTTAAGACAAGTGATAATAGAGACACAAACTTTAATATAAATTTTATCTAAATAAATTGACGTGATAATATTATTTTGTAGTAACATGTATTATATATCATATACTTATTTTTAATTTCTAAAAAATATAGAATATGTGATGATAATATAACATTTAATTTATATAAATGAGTTTGTATAAAATTCATATACCGAGTTCGATTCTTAAAATTTTAAGATTAAATGCTAAATTTAATAATATATTGTATATTTATAATATTAGGGATACAAACTTTTGTACAAACTGACGTGATAAAATTATTTATTATAGTATGTCTCATGTAATTCATTTTTCTTTTACTCTTATGAATTATGATTTATTTTCACAAGTGAAAATTTATAATTAATAATATAATATTGTCACGTATTTTTTATGAATGAGTTTATATAAGAGTTTATATATATATATATATATATATCATTATTTTGAATTATATCTTTAACCTTTTGTTTGGTATCAGCCTAAAGAAATAAATTTTAAAAATAAATAAAAATAGAAAACATCAATATTACAATTTTGCAAGTGTCTTTATGTAGCATAAAATTTTAAAAGTAATACTACAAAATAGTAACTGTATCGCACCATCGCTATACCCTAGCCGTTGG
>JAXCLQ010071346.1:0-12268 GCA_035584115.1 Cedrela odorata
TTTGTCATTTTAGTATTACCAAAAATATTTTTAAGTAGTTAAAACAAATATTCATATGATAAATATAATATATATATTTTTATAGTACTAATTAGTTTAATAAGTTTAATTACCAAATCTCTTTCGGTTTTGATTTATTGGCATAAAATACTTTGATGTCTAAATTAGTATTTGTTAAATGAGAATTGAAAATAAAAATTTAAAAAACGTTTGTCATTTCTTTTAAACTTGTTGAATGAATATAATACTTTTAAAAAAAATACTATATATACTAAATTTTGGTCAAAAATTAACTAATTATATTAATATGTCATCTTTTTTGAGTGAAAAATAACTAATTACTCTTATATACCAACTACATCGAGCAACAATTCATCTATAATTGTGATGAAATGATGACTATTTTAAGTATCTTATGTTTATCTATTTATCTGACTCTCGTATTGTTCTAATTATGTTTAACATCTTTTTATAAATAGGTTTTGATTTTTTTTTTTATCGTGTCATTGTTTAATAGAGATTTAATCTATATTTATGTAATAAATATTAATTCTTTTAATAATTCAATTCATTGCTTTACAATTCATTTTCAAATTTAACATATTAACTTTCAAAATTTTCATAAACAAGTTTCTACAATACAAAATAATAATAGCAAAACTCCTTTTTTTTTTTTTAAATTATAAAAATACTTAGAAATATATATTTTTTCAAAATCACTTGCAGATATTTATATTATTTTTTATTATAAAAATGTAAAAATAATAATAGTAATTATATAAAAAAACGTTTTCTTTTTAAAGTAGAAAAAAAAAAACCCAGTTTCAAGCAGTTTGGTCCGGGGCGGTGGTCGGTCCCAGACAGCAACAACATAAAAAAAAAAAGCGCCTAAGTTTAGCACTTCAAAAACAAAAACCCTAATCAAATCCAACCCATATGTAAATCAAAAGCCAACAAAATTTCAAACCCAGAAGAAAAAATATAAAAAATCTCCTTCCCTTTCCACATTTTGCCCATGTCCCAAAAATCCCCATCTCATTCTCGGCAGGCAAGTCAATTCTCAACTCTTTATATAAAAATGGGAAACTTTTAATTAGTTTTACAGTATATAATATTAAAAAGTTTTGTTTTTTGAGAGAAAAATAAACAATACTATGGATTTTGAAACTCAAACGCAGAAGAAGAAATGCAGAGCTGGGGCTTTTGGCGACATCCACGGTATAATGATGTTGCCTAAAGAGCTTGAGATTGAGAAAGATGTTGTTTCTCCTCCTCTAGAGCTTCGCTTTCAGCTTCTTGATTTCAGGGCTGCCCTTCAAGTGAGTTGGTTTTTATTTTATTTTATTTTTCCTTTTGGTTTTGTTTCGATGATGTTTGGCTGCTGAGAAACGGAGGAAAAGGGGAAAAAAAAAGGAGTGTTTAGTTACATATTTGATGGTAAAAGAGAACCCATGTTTTGAAAGTGCTTGAAATTTATTGAATAATGACACTATTGGGATCTGGGACTATTTTTTTGACCTGTACTGGAAGTAATTTTTTTTTTATTACTGTGTGCTTTTTGGCTGCAAGAAAAATTGAGGCAAAAAAAGGCTATTTCTGAAGAAGGCTCGAAGCTGAAAACCATTTTATTTGTTTTTAGTTTATCAAGTTATGTTCTCTGGAAAAAATTTTAGTTGATTTCTGAAAATCCCAGATGTTTTTAGGTTCCTATATTGTAAATGTAAATGGTAAAGTTTTCTTTTGAGTGTATATATTTATAAATTTCTTGAGCAAAAGTAGAGATTTCTTATATTTTTGTCTCTTATTATCCATCGTCGTTATTCTCTAACGTCTTTCTCGATTGATATTTTAACAATCAATTTGTTTGCTTTGATTTGTGGATCATTTAACCTCTACAGTATTTTGTTCTTTCACGTTTACCTTGCCTTTTGTTTAATTGCAAGGAAAAGTAAGCTAAAAGTAAGGTAAATCTATTTCTTCTTTTTATTGTTATAGAATAACATAATAGGCTTTTTCCTTTCCCTTTTGATCATTATATATCAAGTTTTTGGTTGCGGAAAATGAAAAGCATGCTGCAAGTTAGCTATATATGAATGGAAATACTGGCACTTAATAAGTAAAAATAGTTAGCATTGGTTTTTCTAGCTTGAGTATATATTGAGTCATTGTCAATGAATGAAACATGTCTTTTGTTGTTGGTAACAGAAAAACGTGCTTTGCTGTAATTCAGGATGTCTTGAAGACCAGAGAAGTGAGGGAATTTCTTAGTGGGGCTTTAGCAGGAGCTATGACTAAAGCTATTCTTGCTCCTCTTGAGACCATCAGGTTTGGCTTGTCTTGTTTTTTTCTAAATTTTTAATCAGTTCATTAAATATTTCCATGTCCATCAATTTTCTGAATTTTTCCATGCGCTGGTGTTTATTAATCATATTACTTTACATGCTGGATTGAATCTGTAAGTGAAGATGTGCTAATTTAACATAGTTGCTGCCATTTAAATATGTTAGTTTTAAATAGGAAGAATTATCTATCAGCCAACCAACGTGCTTAAAAATTAATTTTCTGTCATTTAACTGACAAATTAATGTTTGAAGTTAAAAGATTCCTGACATTTCCTCGTTCACATTGAATTTTTGAGGATGTTAAGTGATTTACTCATTTGAATTTCTCACGGTAGTTGCCTATTATGTGATAGCTACCTTATGAACAATTGCAATGCATTGCTGATACACAGCTTATAAAATATGCAGGACAAGAATGGTGGTTGGTGTTGGATCCAAAAATATTTCTGGTAGTTTCATTGAGGTAATTGAACAGCAGGGCTGGCAAGGTCTTTGGGCTGGCAATGGAATCAATATGCTCAGAATAATCCCTACCCAGGCAATTGAGCTTGGAACATTTGAGTGTGTGAAGCGAACTATGACATCAGCACAAGAGAAATGGAGTCAGAATGAATGCCCAAAACTGCAAATTGGTCCTCTTAGTTTGAACTTTTCTCTCTCCTGGATTTCTCCTGTTGCTGTTGCTGGTGCAGCTGCTGGAGTTGCTAGCACTCTTGTTTGCCATCCTCTTGAAGTGTTGAAGGTATTTACAGTGTTAAAGAGGAAGCAATATGTACTGCTTCTGCCTTAAATGTTGGACATTAAATCTTCACCTAGTCATACTGTCTTGTAGTTTCTTCCACTTTATGGATTTGCTGTCAGATGACTACCTCTTATATGTTACTCTGCTTTGAAACTGATGTTTTCCCTCTAATTTCTTGCAGGATCGGTTGACTGTAAGTCGTGACGTGTACCCTAGTTTAAGCATTGCAATCAGCAAGATTTACAAAGATGGTGGGATTGGTGCTTTTTATGCTGGTATTTCGCCTACACTTATTGGCATGCTCCCGTACAGTACATGTTACTATTTCATGTATGATACAATGAAAAGTTCATACTGCAAATCAAAAAATAAGAAGACACTAAACCGTCCAGAGATGCTTCTGCTTGGAGCTCTTGCAGGTGAGAAACTTGGCTTAGTTCCTCTAGTTCATATGAAGAATTTTTGGTTTCTCTAAATAATATCAAACTAAGTGTCACACTTCTCGTAATGACAAACTGTAAGGTTTCCCTGTTTTCTTCCATCTGGTGACCACAAGTTATGTTTCAAAATTTTATTGATTCTGACTTAAGTATGATAGAGGAGCTTGCTTTCCTGTATTGCACCTTCTTATAACTTTGGAGACATTTCTCCTTTTTGTTTATTCTGACTTTTGGACATGCATCCTGGAGACTTTTATGAAATTGTGATAATTTTTTTTATCTGTTCTTTCAATTTGATTATTGTTTCTCCAGATGGGAGAACTAAAAGACTAGCTTGAATTATGCAAAATTGTTTTGGTGCAAGAGGTAGTACTCATTGGTTGTGGCTTATGATTTTGTATGAAAAGATGGATATCTGAAAATCCGTATGAGTCAAAGTCTGTTGGGTCCAATGTACCACACAGTCAGATTTATTTTGTTTATTTTGTGATAACAAATTGTGGAAAGAAAAAGAAAAAAAAAGAAAACATTCATGTTAGCATTGATGGTTGTTCTGTACCCCCAACATACGTAACTGCGTCTCCTTATTGGTTAAGCAGGCAAACATTTCAGATTATCTTCTTTCCCACCGAGGAAGTATATCCCAATTGGATTAAACCTTGATCAACAAGCTGTTATCTAAATATTAGAGCCTAAAATAAGTAAATGGGTTCCATCTTGTGTGATGATTGTTGTTATTATTGTTATTTCATCCCTCGGCTAATTGGAGTTCCATTTCCATATTGTTTTGCCAGGTTTAACAGCTAGTACCATCAGCTTTCCCCTGGAGGTCGCTAGAAAGCGACTGATGGTAGGAGCTTTGCAGGGCAAGTGTCCACCCAACGTGGCGGCGGCACTTTCTGAAGTTGTCCGTGAAGAGGGTTTGATGGGCCTTTACAGAGGATGGGGTGCAAGCTGTTTAAAGGTCATGCCTTCCTCTGGAATAACCTGGATGTTTTATGAGGCTTGGAAAGACGTACTGCTTGCTGATAAACGTTTTATATGATGGGGCCACGAGTTGAGACCAGGATTGTGGTCTCTTCTCAAATCATAAGGTGAAAGATGCTAATGTGCTGGTGAAGTCTGGAGATTATACACATAGGACAATGTGCCCTCAATTAGGGTCAAGCAGGTTTATGATTATTGGTGAGGGCTAAACTTTTTTGATAGCCCATTGCAACACGTAACCAAAATATTTGGTGAGCTTCCAATTTTGGCATCCCATAAAGAGATCTGAAATGTAGCAACAGGTTTCTTGTACCATCTACACATGCTCTGCTAATCTTCAGATGTGCCTGATTTTTTTTTAAATGTCTGTTTACTGAATTTTTAGTTTTTAGCTTTCTTTGCACCAAGTTGAAACTTTGGGAAATCTAACTGCTTATGGATTTGGTCATTCCTATACAAATATACCATAAAAGATAGTGTATAGAAGTCGTGGACATTATATTTTGTCTTTCTGGATATTAAAGGTTATCCTTATAATAATGTACATAGTTTGGATGACAACTTTTGCTTATAAAATTTCTCTTTTCTTCAAAATGTAAAGAGTGGATAGCATCCTTGCTGGCAGAAATGCTATTGAAGATATGGGCATTTTGGTGGAAAATGTGTCCCTTCCTTTGCTGTATAAGTCAACTCGAGCTTGGTTATGTTACAACACATGTAATAACACAATCATTATTATTAACAGTATAGAATTTGAAATTTCTTAAGCAATGGTTGACATTTCAACACAATGAAATTTTGATTTATAATGTTAAAGATCAGTGGTAATGTTTTCTAGATCTTAAAAGTTAATTGCACGCGGAAAGGGTGAAACTCTCATATTATAACCTTTATGTTTTCTACTTTCAAATCGACAATACAGGCTAAGATTAAAGGAAAAGTTAAATTAAAAAACAAGCAACTGAACTTGGAAAGCTACTGGAAATGGCTTGGGCTTGTTGACAAGTGCTTTTGAAAGGCTCCTGCTGCTTATTTTGTGCTGGTCTGGAAACATTTTCCCACTAATTCTACAACATCCATACTCGTAACTTTGTTGAATCCACTCACAATTGACGTATACAAATATTTTCGGCAAGTGAAACAATACTAATTTATGTAATGTACCATTAGACCATGGATGTTTGGTTTGATTCGGTTCAGTTCCAAGCTTGACAACCCAATCCAAATGACTGTTGTTAAGTTCAGACATTACTCTTAAGCTAGTGTCATAACAATTCTCTGCAGTGAACTTGGGAAGATTCTTACCTGTTTCATAAACAAACAGTAGTCACAAGCAGAACTTATACAAATGTCATTTGTTTATTAATTCGTCCAATTGTTTCTTTTCTCTGCTGAGGTTCAAAATGCATACAAGTCTCTGTAATGGATCGTCAAATGAAGTTGTATTTACAGAAACAACAGCTATCAATATGAAACTGAAAAAAAAAAAAAAAAATTGGCATCATATGTTGTCTACTTCTGCAGTAGTTCCATTTCTTCTCCTAAGAAACCGAGATGCACATGTGCAGATAGATTGCGAGTTCTCAGCAAACATGTAAAGACAGAACAAGCATAATCCTGTTTCCAGTGAAAACAAGAAAGAGACATAAGAAACTACCGGTTGTAAGTGGTTATGATTACAAATAGTACATTCAGAAATGATCAATCAGCAAAGATAAAGCTTGATTGAGAATCAAACTCCAGGCCAACAAACGTTGAGTATTTTATACCTGTTGTGATCTTGCATATATGTATTGATTACTGAGCACCTTATTTTGGAGAATATGAGCATTAAAATTCAATTTTGGATAAAAAAAAAAGGTTTCAGTTACTACCTCTGATGCCATGAAAGTAAATTTGATGAATAACTGGATTAAGCAGTGATGTTTAAAGCAAGCCTGTAATACACGAAGCTGCCTCAAGATCCAAAATGGATGCTGCTATTGAAATAGCCTTCTGAGCTATATTTTTGGCTACTCCACTCATTTCATAAAGTATTCTATTGGGTTTAGCAACAGCAATCCAATATTCATGGGATCCTTTCCCCCGACCCCATACGGATTTCCGTGGGTACTATATGAACAAATTATCAAAGTTTTGTCTCAAATGTTTCACTCTTTTTCACACATAAATCTCCTCAATGATCAGGTAGCCAACTAAACAAATAGGTGACTTTAAGCATGTAAGATTGTAATCCACAAATTAAAGGTCTAGGAAGAAGACTTTTTAATTCCACATATCAAATTGATTAACATTACCTATCTGGAGACTTAGAAAACAACATAACTGTTAACCAAACGAAGGATTGAGTGGAGAGATACAGTTTATACTAGATTAAATAGTAACCAATAAATTTTTTTATAATGTTTTAAGAAATTAGGGAAAAACTGGCAAGAATTTCATTTGCATCAAAAGGAAAAATGATATGTACGATATGCATACCAGCATAAGCAACTGTAACACCAGAGAACACTCGTCCCAAGACTGATAGAATGTAAAGACAAACAACAACCTGAAGAATGACATATATTAGATTAACTTATGATATATAATGATAATGAAACTCAGATAAATTACAAAAGCTAGAGAAAATGAAAAAAGCAATCAAGAGCAAGTAGATTTATGAACTAGGAAAAATAAGGCTCTTCAAGATGGACCATTGTATTGTTATTTCTCGCTGCATCAGCTATGCGACTCAGTCCAGTTCTTATTGTGAATGTCCTCCGGCAATTGTCCATAAGGGAGAATTCTTAGAAGAACTGAGTTTTTAGAGGACAAGCACAAGCAAATAAACATGTTACTTGGATCAGTTGATTGTCATACAGGTGCACATTTGTTATTTCATTTCAGTGTACAAATTATTTGTCAATTAACAATAGGTTTAATTGATTCATAGTTATTTTTCAAGAGTCCACTATTCAAAAAGATAAAAAACTAAAAGTAAATAAGAACCATGAGATTAATTGAATCTTTACGCTATTAGCAGTAATTCACAACCTAATTCAAAGCTTTAGCAAATAACACCTCTGGTTCCAGTCTTATCAAGTTCACCAACTTTTCTCATATTTCATCCATAGGAGAATTAAGAAAAAGTTGGAGCTCCATATGCAGTTACTGGCCCATAAAACCTAATATATGTAAGAGATGTTACGATGATACCAGGGAAACACTTCTTTGTCTGCCTCATCTAAAACATCTTAGTTTTCCTCATTCCCTCTGACCATCAACAGCAGCAAATTATTTATTTTTGCTTAATTTCAAATTGTGGTTTGGAAATACAACAATAATTTAGAGAAAGATTTGCAGTAAATTGAGTGTAAGAGGATAAACAGGGGAATCAAGTCTATTTCACCATAGGTTGATTTACCTGGGATGCTTCTGCCTAAGTGTATCTAGATAGGGTTAAAGTACAATGCTTCTCCTGAATAGGCTTTTGAGGCAAGGAGAGCCCCTCAAAGGTTTAGCCAAACATGGCTCCTAAAATTGCAATAGTAGGCACTCCACGAACCAATCATTGTTTGCCATCTCGTCAAATTTTTCCACAGCAATTTCATAATATCCAAAAGGACAACCATCTTGCTTAACCATGAACTAACTCTTATTGTCTTATACTCTGGGATAGTTGTATTATCATCAGTTGGCAACTATGAAAAAGAACTGCCCTAGAGTTTTCCAATGAGGTGATCGTTATCGCTTAAGCTTTGGTTTCAAGTCAGTTCAATAAATTATGCTTAAATGTTGCTGAGACACAATTGCATATGAAAAGAAACAACTTTATAGAGTTTGGGATGCTTATTCTATTAAAGGAGGTCACTGTCTTTCATTTTCATGTACCCTCAACCATGATATGGATCATAACTTCATGGAAATCTGTAAAATATGAACATAGTATTTAATCTAATAAATTTAAAATGACAACCATTCACCCTTATGAACTTTAATGGTTTAGCCAAAACACTGTCAATGAAACCATCTGTGACTTTTACTTCAAATCCTAAATTTCATCCATTTCTTCAATACACACCTAGACACATACACATATGCATTGTAAATGGACAGTATATACATATGTCTAAGACTCAAACTCAAATTTTTAATCTCTTAAGTTCTTGACCTTTAATGACAAGGTTCTCATGATCAGAAACCAGAGCTTCTGATTGTTTGATTGTCTTAGCCAAAAGAAAAGAACTCAACTTTTCACCACAACTGCCTAAAATAATCAGACTTGTGATGGGACAATTGAGCTGATGAAGGCAGAAATCCAAGAATGCATCGAATATAGCACATTATTCACCCTAACCTAGAACACTATTTTTCTGTTTCCTTTTAAGAATAGAAACAAATCAATGGGCAAACCAAAAGGATTGCCACAGAAACAAAAATAACAGCAGTCAAAAGAGTAGCCTCTTTGGATTTTAAAATCACTATAGAATAGTTACAAATTTCATTTCAGTCATGCCAATGAAGTAAAAATGTGGGTGCATTTTACCTTTCCCATGCCTTAATCTTTGAGTAACAACAAAGTAATCACTAGAGTTTAAATTGGGCCCTCTTTTATAAGTTTAATCTTTGGAGAAAAATGATTAAACATTGTTGTATCAAAGCCTATCTGACCAAGAGGTCTTGTATTTGATCCAAGAAAAGCCTTCATCCTGTTAACATTAGCAGTGGCGTTTTCACTTGTTCAATCTAGCATAACCTAAAAGATGTAAGTGTCCATAGGTCATAACTTAAATGGTAGATCAGAAATCTGGTTTCTAATACAAGTAGATTTTCAAGAACTGAAATGCAAGTTAGAAATCTTGAGAGTTAATAGAAGTTCGATCTCTGAATAGATATCACTTAAAGTACCTTAAAGAAAAGCCTCTTGTCATGTCCAGTTGCAGCAACCCTCAAAACAGACTCAGCAGCCCCTACGGTATTAGCTAACCATGCAACTATGCTATTAGCAGTTTCCTGAGATATTTGCCATTCAAGCGGGTCCACAGGTACCCTGCAAAAGAAATTTTCAGGTTAAAACAAGATAATTCCAACAAGAAGCTAATTGTTAAAATATGATGTTTGTGTTCGCTAGATCCTAAATGCATCAACGGTACATACAAGAAAAAAGAAGAAGAGAAGAATAGTCGTATAAATCATTTTACTCATAGTAAAATAATAAACAGGACATAGCAATCTAATTTTTTTATATGAGAAATTTCTTCAGACCCGGTTTGAAACTCGGGATTACAACAGGACCTTACAACCTTTATTAAAGACATTCTAAGTAGGTGGCTCCAATGACGATTCAAACCACAGAAAAAAAAATATCGGAACACAGCTTCTTCAAAGTAGATTTGTATATACTATCACAATTGTGTAAGAGCAATTTTGATGAACATGCAAGAAAAAGCAACCCTTGAGTAGACAGATTATTTAAAAGTTTCAACTTTCAGTATCATGAAATAAAAACAGCTCAAGATAGTAATCAAAATCGTGATCCTCTTTGACTTTTCCCACATTTATCTCAGCAATCAAACAACCCTAAATCACAGCAATCATAAAAAATAATAAATAAAAAACAGATACCCAAATGATAGAAATTCAAAAGGGAGCCGAAACAGAGGTCAAATTGATCCAAATTCTACAACTTTCTAAACAACCAAACAGAACTGACACTGACACATACGTTTCTAACTTAATAATTGAAAATTATGAATACCCCTCTATACAAATGGAAAACAAAAGCTTACGAGATATTCATTTGGCGGAAGAGAAGACCGAGAATGGCAAGGGAACAGAGAAGAACGATCAAGACGTCTGAGATTAAAGAAAGCAGACTGGAATTTCGACAAGCACAGTGGTAGTACACCAAGGAACCACATGTCAGCACTCCCAATGATTTCCCTACTTGATTTCTGCTGCAACTGCTACCCGTTTCTTCTTCGTCTCTCCCCATTTCTCTTCTCTTTGCCAAACTTCTTCGATCGATTTTGACTTTTTATAAGTTTGGTGCTGCCATACTTTTTCTTTCCTTCTAGTTGGCTTTGTTTGAAAAATGAGAAGGATGTGAATACCAATTTATCACAATAATTAGAGAAAATGTTATAAATACCCCTAAAGTTTGACATTAATTTAAAAAGCCCCATCTATTTCTTTAAATTTCATTACCTTCCACCCAGAGTAAAAAAATGTCCTTTAATTTCAACTACAATAAAAGTATTCATTTATCTTTTAAAATTATCACACACTCCGTTTATTTTCATCAACTCGTTGTATTCATAAATATAAATATAAATTTATTTATTTTATAATTTATATTATAAATATAAATTAATTTTTAAAATTTTTAAAATTAGTTTTGACTTTCTAGATGTTCGGGGCTACCATATTTTTCTTCTTTTTAAATAACATCTGTATCCTTATCTTTTTATGTTATTTAAAAAAGAATATAATTTGACTATTTATATCAAATAAGTCAAAATTTAATAAAGTAAAGAAGTAATTAATTTAGTTATTTTATTATACATCGGGTATTTATTTAGTATATAAAAGAAAACTATATTTTTGTTTAAGAAACTGTAGAAACTTGAGGATTCAGATACTATTATCTCAAGAGGAAACATATTTTATCAATTAATCGCAATTATGGTAAATTTCAAACCTCCCCTAAAATTCGAAACAAATGCAATGAGCCCCCTTGTGCTTCTTTAAATTTTGATCACCTCCCATAAAAAAGATTGAAAAATCAACTAAATTTATTATTAATTTGTTCTTATGGGTGTTGTTAAGAGGATAACCTAATTCAATTATTATTATTATTATTAAAATTTAGTTATTAGATCTCTTAGAATGAAATAAAAAAAAATATGTTTATAAAAATGAAAAATGATATTATTCAAAGTATTATGTTTTCTAAAATAATAAATTGGTTTATTGTATTGGTTACAAAATTATATAATTAAGAGAATAAAATTTTTATGTATAAAATTTATTACAAAGTGCAAAGGATGATCCTATTCCTATGGTGTAAAAGAGAGAACCAAGCAATCTCAAATTTGATAAACACTTTATAAATAAAATTATAAGAATAAATTAGTAGGAATATTCCATAGAAAATTAAAAGAATAGCTTTTAATACATAAATAAAAAGAATAATAACTTTTAATGCATAAAATAGAATAGTGTAAATCATGTTATTTGAACATAAGGGTAAAGTAGTCATTTGTATGACATTTATTTCACACATGAATGGTAATGATTAGTTGATACAGTAACGAGATTTAGGTGAATTTAATTAATGATATGAATATAATGAATTTGATGTTATAATTTGGAATTTTGCATAAGTTGGATTTCGATATATTGCCATTATCTAACACACTCGGCAATCTCGCTGGCCGGTTATTAAGCAAGGTCAAGGGACAACGTTCTTGCGGGGGTATAGGGGGCAGAGCTCTAACAGAAAAATAAACTTGTTAGATAAAATATATGGTTTTAGCTTAAAATATGTGAGAAAATTTGAGTTTGAGCAAGAAGTGTCGATACATAGGATTAAGGAGATTGATACATGTACTAAGGTATCGATACTTAAGGAATGCAAGTCGATACTTGATGAAGGGATCGATATCTTCATGAAAGGTATCGATACTGTCACACCTGTTTCTTATTATCTGCAAATACATAACTACATATACTACATACAACATTACTCTTTTATTTACACAAAATTTAAACAT
>JAXCLQ010071347.1:0-12266 GCA_035584115.1 Cedrela odorata
GCGATGTCCGTTTCTGTATTTGAGGTCTGCATCTCTAATTTTCACTATCTCTTCCTCTAATGATGTTATTCGTCCTATAGATATTGTTTTGGATGACACCAACTACAACTTCTCATTGGCCGCAAGTTCTAGCATTATGTCACTAGGGAAAAGGGAAAGACTACTAAAAAAACAAGACTAATGAAGCTTTTAAGGAACGTTTACATGCATGGAAAAGTTCTCATTGTAAGATTCTTTCATAGTTTGTTAATACATATGTACCTTATATTTAGAGTCTTCTGCCTAAATTTCGGAATGACAAAACTGCTTGGGATTTTTTGTCAAGCCCGTATAACTACTTCAGTGATCTAGCTCTTCAATTCTAGTTGGAATATATGCTTTATAACATGTGTTAGGCACTTGACCAGTCTATTATTGATTATCATTCGCAAGTAAGCAATATTTGAGACTAACTTTCTCAGGTCGATCCATCTTTTATGGATGTCTAGTCCATAAAATTATTTGCTACTTTCTTACCAACAATTTATTTATCTTATGACGGAGATTTGGGATGAGTTTGAAACTAATAGGGTTGTAACCGATAAACCAATCAAAATAATTATGATTAGGTTGTAACTCTTGTAAATCTTATTCACGAATTTAATAAGATTATATTTTTCTATAAATGTATATTGGCAAATAATTCATTTTATACTTCCGCAATGTGAAACTTATAGGATTATGCAATGTTAATGATATCATGATAATAAGACTGTTTAATCGATGCATTTTCTTTTAAATTATTCATGGTCATAGGATTATAAGATAAGACCCCTGTAGTATTGTTAAGACTAGTACATACTTTGCATGTTTATTGATAGAGTGACAGATCTCATTAGCCACTTGTGTAGCGATGCTAATGCAAGTGTGTAGACATTCATTAGAGAATGGCTTCATTGAATTGACCTACTGTAAAAATACCTAAATGGTAGTCTTACTTTGTCAATTGGAAGTTTTTGGCAATAATAGTGTTAGTGATTCTTTGACCTGAGACACCATGATCATCTTATGTGAGGATCATTATGTTTAAATGTCACTGTTCGAAATTCACAAGTTGCGGGATCTTAATAGAATGATTGTTAGGTATAATCTAAATCAGAAGAGGTGTACAAGTGTACAAGATAAGATTTGTCATCCCTTGTAGGAAAATGAAATACTTTATGTGAATGATATATTTATTGTTTGGGAAATGATCTAGAGTATAAGTAAAGCCCAATAGGTTTTGGGCCCCCAAATAAGTGATACAAAGCCCAATCTGAGGTCTTGCGAAGGACAGAAGAAACTCAAGTTTAGATTGAGCTCAGGGGGTCCTGACAATGGAATGACAAGGACCTCGGGTATGGTAAAGACTAAGACCTCCCTCAGTTCAAACAAAAGGTCTTAGGTTTGGGCATCAATTCTAATGGCTCCTTTGGCTATATCGATCTTGGATACAGCATGAAAGAGGTTTCAGACATGTGACCTAGTTTAAGGCTGTCTCAAGCAAATAAAAAGGTCTCAAGCGAAGACTCTCGAGACTTCTCAACAATTATGTATCGATAAAAGATTTATTTTCTTTATAATTTATTTTCGGATCATTTTATATTAAGGATCCATAGCCTAATATATATATATATATATATATATATTATGTAAGAAGGGCTCATTTTATAATAACGATCAATGGCCTAGTAGATGTATTCTGCAAGTAGGGCTTAAGATCCCGCAATTTTTGAAAAGCTGATGTTTATAAAGTTAAACTTCTGTGATTCTCAAAATCAAAATATGTTTGAGATTATTATTATCAGATTCTATATAATCTTACTCAGTTTAAGAGACTTAACAAAAAATGACATATAAAAGAGAGTTAAGGGTAATCAAGTATGCATGATCGAATTTTGGACTAGACATATTAACCTAGCTTTGTTTAAGCTGATATTGTCTTTGTCTTGCTTCTTCTCTCTCAAACACTAAAAAGCAAAACCCTGACTTAAGCATTGAAAGATTTTTGCCAGACCACCAGCTTTTACCTCTTTAGATTTCGTTGTGGTTTCGAGTAGAGCAATGCCCAAGCAAATGAGAAAGATAAACCTTGGTGCACAGAATCCTTAGGCGAACTTTTACTGCATCAACATCTAACACTGACTGTTAGGAGCTTGAGCAAAAAGCCAAAAACAACAGCAATCATAAGAAAAGCCATAGCAACGACATGAACCTATACAACTAAAAATCAAACAACAACAACGGGGAATCCTAAAGCAAATCCCCTAAGAGTGACAACGACAGCTAACCAGGGCAGTAACAATCAACCATCATCCTTGGAAGGCATAAATCGTGATTTGGAAGCTTCATCCCTGCATCAAAATCTCTCTAATCCGAGAGATCTAGAAACCACCCAATGGGTTCTAAGGTTAGTCGACAAAGAAAGACAACATATATAAAATGATCGACAAATTCAAACATTGGTAGAAAAAGTTGCGGAGATGAAAAGAATATTTCAAGTCGATTCTCATAGGTTAAAGATGCCCACACCATTGGAGGCCATAGAAAACAACTTTCCAAATGTTTTACATACCAAAGATCATGAAGTGAATTCTCAACAAAATACCACCAAAAAGCGGTACACCGCTGAGAAAAAAGGAAAGAGAAAAGTTTCTAGTTGTATTCCAGAAAAGCTCAAACATGGCAATGCCACTTTCAAGTTTGTTGACGAACCTAGCCCTAAATCTTAACACTTGCCAGATGACCCGATGACAATTTACAAGTGGAGGCTAGAGAGCAGTTTGAGTCCAGAAGATATGAGAACGTTCCTTAATCGAAAATATCAAAATGGGAGAGAGGGCTCTCGGGGTAGGAAATATAAGGAATATGATGAAAAGATTGATAACCTGAAAGCTTACGTTAGGAGGCTGGTTGAGGAGTTTAAGGACCAGAAGAGATGAGAACGAAGGAGGAACAATGAGCCAGTATCTTGTTCTTAGTTACATCCCAAATCTCATTTCTCTTAAAGGATTTTAAGCCTTGTGCATCCCAGAAAGTTTAAGATGCCTTAGATAATTCCTTCATGTGAAAAACTGATCCATCCTTGCATATGAATTTCTTTAAGGAGATGATGTTAATACAAAAGCTAAGTGAATCCTAAATGTATCGCTTGTTCCCATTGCCATTAGAAGGACAAGCGAGGAAGTGGTTTACAAGTCTAACTCTTAACAGTATTCATAGTTTTGAGTAATTATATGAGGTGTTCATCAACGAGTTCAGTGGGGTGATTCCTAGCCTTAAAACCCCTAGTTCGTTGCTGCTAATGAAACAAGAAGAGGGAGAAAGCTTTAACAACTTTGTCAAAAGACATTATAACGAAGTAATGATGTTAGGAGCTTATCATCACTCTCTAAATTTAGAAGGTCTTAGGAGATGCCTATGAGTAGACCGAGGATAATATGCAATACAAAAACCATCCATCACTATCTATAAAACGGCTCAAAGGAAATTGTTAGATGAAATCGAGAATGAAGACCAAGTCCTCCTTAAGCTGAAGGAGGAAAATATGTTGGAACCAACACCACAGGATGAGATGCGAAACCCAAAGGCAGACACCAAGAGGAGATGAGATGAGATGACAGAAGAAATTCTTGAGACTCTAATAGGAAAAAGGGCTGAATATAGAACCAAAATAGGACGAGGAATAAAAGGGATAACTTCCTCCTAGAAGACAACGTTCATTGAGAAGAGATGATATGAGAAGGGTAGCCCAAGTCCAAGAAGAAAGAATCTTAACCCTCTTAAGCACTTATCTCTCGCAACTTTTCAAAGAAATCAAAAGATGAGGAACCTTACTGATGAAACCTCGCTCTATAAAAGCCAATCCGAGTGGAAACGTAAAAAATAAATTTTGCGAATTTCACAAAGCACGGGGCACCTGACAGATTAGTGCTTCATGATGATATTGATGATATCAAAATATGTAATTGTGTATTTTTGATGATGATATACATATCCAAATATGTAATTGTATGTTAAGTTAACTATGATAATAAAATAGATTTAGACACGTTGAGAATCAAGTAAATTGTGTGTGAATGTGCTTGTGATAAGCTTTAACAAAATTCTGTGAAAATGTCTTTAAAAGCTTAACAGGATCGATACTTGAAGACAAATGATTGATATATCTGGCAAACATATCGACACATTTGATAAACAGATCGATACATTTAAAGAAGTTCAATAATAGAAAGTGAGGAGATCGATATCCGTAAAGGCAAAAGCTTCAGAAGAAATCATCAAGTCAAACGGATTGATACCCAATTAAGTCAGATTGATACATTCAAAGAAGATTGACACTCAAAATTCAAGAGATCGATATATGACAATTTTAGAGAGTTGCAAAATATTTACTAAGTAGACCAGATCGATGCCCAAGACGAGGAGATCGATACATGGCAATTCCAGAGAATTGTAAAATATCTATCAAGCAGATAAGATCGATACCCAAGATAAAGAGATTGATACGTTGTAATTCTAGAGAGTTGAAAATTATTTACGAAGTGAACCAGAACGATACGTAAAGAAAAATGAATTGATACTTGTGATTGAAGACCAACTCATATTCAATCTTCCCACAAACAGATCGATACACTTCCACAAGGGATCAATACTTCTTATAGTTTTAAAGCTCAACAGTAACTTCTGCAGCATTTATGGTGAACATTAAATACACCTAATCAAGCTGTTAGATATTAGAGTCTTCACAAAGAAAATGAATATAAATAGAAGAAAAAAAGACAAAGAGAATTAACATAGCTAAAGCCGAGAGAGTGGACGTAAGCAGACATTGCTGAACCACTGTAAGTCTAGTGTTTGCTTTCTCACTATACTGTTTTATTCAGTTCATTGAATTACATACATTTTAATCTTTAAATTTTTAAATAACCCAATTCACCCCCATCTTTAGTATTGCCGACTAGGCCAACACTTCAACCTTAAGAGCCAGATCAGAACCTTTGTTTGAAATAATTATTTGACAGATTTTGTAGCAAATAATGGAGAAGGGCTCGACGCTTTGGATCAAAAGGTTGGGCATGAAAAGACGTATGAACATTAGAAAATGGTGATCTCTGGCGGAACTACATTAGCAGAAAATTTAAATAAGGTAAAAGAGAACTATTTAAAAAACTTGCTTCCCAACTCCGCCTCGAATGCTCACGTCATGAATGTAAGAGCCAAGAAGAAGCGTAAGGCAGCCTCAATTTCAATTATGTTCATGGATGAAGACGAGGTAGGAGTATAATACCCATACGATGATGCTCTAGTCATAACCTTATTAGTAGGAACAACTCAGGTCAGGTAAATATTAGTAGACACGGGATGTTCAGTTGACATCATCTTCAAAGAAACCTTAAATTCTTTAGGAATCAAAGATTTAAAATTGAGATTAGCCGAGATAGCTCTTCATGGCTTTGGGGAATCATGCATTTAGGCATTGGGCATAGTACAACTGTCTATCACTGTAGGAGAGAAGCTCTATCAAAAGACTACGATGGTTGAATTTCAAGTAATTAATCTCAAGATGCCTTACACCATGATCCTTGGGGGACATTTTCTCAAGGTTACGAGGGTAGTAGAAAGCATTAATTAGCTGAAGTTGAAATTCAGGGCAGGTGAAGGTATTGACATCATCAGAAGAAGCCAAAAAGAAGCTCAATCGTGCTTTGCCACCTTATCAAAAAGCTTATACTGCTTGTCAAAAAAACCTTGGGAAGAGATCCTCAGAGTTAACAACGAGAATCTAGAGCAAGGTTGAATAATGAAAAGTTTAAGCAAGGAAGCTAATCATGGTAACATGCCACTAGCAATAGAGTTAGTGGAAGAACTAGAATTTGTTATCTTGAAAAAAGAAACTCCGCAGAAAATAGTTAAAATTGGTTCTCATCTCTTTGAGGACCAAAAGGTAGTACCTAAGAACATTATGAAATAACATATGACGTGTTCGCGTGGATACACGAAAACATGCTGGGATTTGATCCCCTAGTAATCTCTCATCGACTTGCAATCAACCTCAAGTATAAACCCATGAAACAGAAGAAGCGATTGTTCAACTTCGAATGAAAAAAATGGTGTATATTGAAGTATAAAAATTAATGAAAGCAAATTTCATCAAGGAAGTATAATATTTGCAGTGGGTGTCAAATGTAGTTATAGTAAAAAAGGCCAATGGGAAAAGAGGATGTGTGTAGACTTCACGGACTTAAACAAAGCCTGTCCAAAAGATAAATTTCCCCTCTCCAGAATTGATCAACTGGTGGACTCTACAATAGAACATGAGTTATTAAGCTTCAAAGATGCATTCTCATGATATAATTAGATTAGGATGTATGAGCCGAATTAGAAAAAAATTACATTTATAACTGACCAGGGGTTGTATTGTTATAGAGTGATGCCTTTTAGACTAAAGAGCACGAGGGCTATATTCTAGAAATTGGTTAATCGAGTTTTCAAACCCTTGATCAGGATAACCATGGAAGTCTACGTCGACGACATGATTACCAAATTACTAAAGGCCTAAGACCATCTAAGACATCTAGAAGAAACCTTCTCCTATCGGAGGAAGTGCTACATAAAGTTAAATCTTGAGAAATGCGTGTTTAGAGTTCAAGCAAGAAAGTTACTGGGATACATGATTAGTAACGCGGTATCGAGACCAAATCTATAGAAGATCAAGGCAATATTAGATTTTAAATTCTCTACCACGCTTAAGGAATTGCAAAGGTTAACAGGGCAATTGGCTGCATTAAGCAAGTTCCTATATAAGGCAAAAGACAGATGTTTTCCCTTTTTCCAGATTATGAAGAAAGGAAATAAAATTGAGTGGACTGAAGAATGCAATAACAACTTTCAAGAGCTGAAGTAGTACCTTGCATCGCCACTACACCTATAAAGCCCTTAATCAAAGGTGTACTTTACCTCTACCTTACAGTAAGCGACCATTCTATAAGTTCAAACCTGGTAAAGAAAGATTTAGAGAAAGTCCATCGCTCCATATATTATACTAGTAAAGCACTATTGGATGTCGAAATAAGATATACCTCACCTGAGAAGTTGACACTTATGTAGGTGGTAACGGTAAGGAAGTTGCAACCATACTTCAAAGTCACAAACAATGAGGCAGAATACAAAACTCTGATATCATGGATCAATCTGGCTCAAGCTTTGGGGATCACAGGCTTGGACATTTGCTGTGATTCCCAACTAATAACCAGTCAGTTTGACTGACAGTTCTAGGCCTGTGAGAGCAACATGCAAGCTTATTAAGAAAAAGCGAAACAGCTCCTAGACACCCTAAGGACAATAATGATAAGGCAAATTCTAAGACTAAAAAACTCAAAAGCTGACATTTTGGTAAAATTGGTCTCCATTTTCAAAGGAAATACTCCAGCCTTGGTTCCAATCAAAATCTTGTAATAAAAAAGCACCGAAGTGAGTAACGATCTACCTTTCATAGCCCAACTCGACTCTCGCCATTGTTGAATGGAAGAAATAAAGTCTTATATTCAGGAAGCAAAACTCTTAGACGATAGGGACGGAGCAAGAAGGATTAAAAACAGGTCAATGAGGTATACCGTGATTGACGGGAAATTATGTAAACAGAGTTTCAGTATTTCGAATCTTAGATATCTCGGATCTGAAGAAGGGGCATAAGTTCTAAATGAAATTCGTCATGGAGTATGTGACGAACATGTGAGAGCCTATTTTGTGACACATAAATTCTTAAGACAATGATATTACTAGCCAACACTCTCACAAGACGTAGTTTAATTGTCAAGTTCATGGTAATGTGCTAAGGCAGCCCCTTGAGAAGCTGATGTCCTTGGCAAGTCCTTAGCTATTATCCTAAAAGGGTTTAGATCTCATTGGCCTCATGCCCTCCGTTTGAGCTAATACAAAGTATGCAATAATGACCATTGATTTCTTCACTAAATGGGTAGAAGCTTAGCCATTAGCCACCATCATCGAAAGGAAGGTCACGACATTTGTCAAGTAGAACGTGATTTATTTATTTGGAATACCGCAAGTGCTGATTGTAGATAACAGAAAGCAGTTCGACAACTTAAATTTTAGAAAATTCTGTGTAGATTTCTCAATTAACTTCAGGTTTGTGACACCTACTCATCCAAAGATTAACTAACAAGTAGAAGCCGTAAACAAAGTAATCAAGAAGGCACTCAAAAAGAAGCTCAATGAGCATAATGGTGCATGAATTGATAAACTTTCTAAGGTTTTTTAGGCCTACAGAATCACTCTAAAGGTAGCCACCGACAAGACTCTCTACAACTTGACCTTTGGATGTGAAGCAGTAATTCTTATTGAGGTTGATTTACCAACTTTCCAAATCGACAACTACGATGAGGCAAGCAATGACTGAAGCATACGTTTATTTTTAGACATGCTTGAAGAAAAGAGGGATTAGATGATGATGAGGGCAGCGACCTACTAACAAAGGGTGGTCAGGTATTACAACAAGAACATTCAACATCGTACCTTCCAAGTTGGAGACTAGGTTTTGAGATAAGTCACCTTGAACACCAAAGTGTCAAGAGAAGGTGTTATTGTGGCTAATTGGGATGAACCATACAAGGTCACCCAGGTTCTGAGGCCTGATGTTTAAAAATTAGAATATTTAGACGGAAGTAGGGTAAAAAAATCATGTAATGCTGAAAGGTTAAAGTTATATTATCCTTGAGGGTTATTAGAGATTTGTAAAACTTTTTGCCTTAAAAATAAATAAATTTATTATTTTTCAACATTAGAAAAAAAACACTCCTGATAACAAGGATATACTAGTGAGCAGATTATCCTCAAGTCAAGAGACAAAGGAATCAAAAGCTTGAGATAATATTACCCACAATTCGAATAAACCTTGACCTCAACTCAGGACATAAAAAAAAAATAGAGTGGTCCTCAAATATCTATTTCTCGATTATTTCAGGGTAATACTATCCATAGCTCGAATAAGCCCTGAAGTGCGATCTCAGGACATACAAGAGCATAATGGTTCCTGAATCACTATATTATACTCCTACATTGAGGTGATATTATCCACTCACCTTAGATAAGTTTTACACCAAATAATAAGACAGACGAGAGAAAAGTGGTTCTAGATTAATTAGGTCATATCTACACTTTGAGGTAATATTATCCATAGCTTAAGCAAGCCTTAAATATAGCTTCAGGAAGTAAAAGGGTAAAATGGTTCTCAAGTGGCTATATTCAATCTTCATCTTAGGATAATAATATCCAAAACCCAAATAAATTTTAAGGATGAATTTAGAACTTAAGAGGGTTAAATGGTTCACAAATGACTACGATGGATAAATCCAAGTCAGGTTAATAATATCCAAGATCTATTAAAGCCTTGAAGTTACGGTGTATTAGTGGTCAGTATGGTTCCTACTTGAATATGCCCTCTCTAGAGAGAGAAGATAAGAAGACTGATTTGTAGTGGCCCAAGTTCTATACTCTTAACTTAACTCAGCTCAGGTCAAGCTTTTCAAAACACTTATTGACACTGGTTAAGTTTTGTAAGCAACACAAAACATTAAGTATGAAAAATGAATGGAAAGCAAAGCAGCAAAAAGATCTATACAAATCAGAAGCACAAAATTTATAAACCCATTGCATCAAGTTTATTATATTTTTCAAAAAAATAAAAAAACAAAAAGAAAAGAAAATCAATAAAAAAAATAACGAAGGTTGAAGTTCAATTTTTCGAGTTGACTAGGGTGTTTGGCAGATATGTAGGGGCTTTATTCTGGTCGGCAGAAGGAGTAAGAGAAGAAATCTTGAAGCTGCCATGAGGGAGGGCATCCTCAGAGTGTATGCCATCCGAGGAGTCTTCACCAAAGGGTGGATGCTCATGTCCTAAAGCCTCATATAACTACGTTAGATCCAAATCATGATATTAACCTTGGAACTTCTCGAAGGTTAGGTCAATCCTTTCATTGACCTTACTTGCGATAGTGGCCTCAACTACCCTCTCAACCTTTTTAAGCTTGGTAGTCAAGAACACAAATTTCTTCTTCTCAACTTCTAAGTTTTGCTTTAGTTCCTAGCACCTCTCCTCGAAACCCTTGTGATGCCTCTGACACTCTGCCCTAGATTCAATAAGGTCGAACTCAAAGGTGCTCATCTTTCTACTGGACTCTGTCTGGAATAACTCAGCAGTGGCTACTTTGACTTGAAGCTCTTTCATCCCCTGAGCCCACTTCTCATTCTCAGCCTCAAACTAAGGCCAAATGACCCTTAGAAACACAAATACTTACAAACCTAATGAGATTAGGTCAACATCAGAAAGAAAAGACTTTTGGTTGGATGCCAAGAATTTAGCCATCTCAACCTTCTCCGAATTTCAAGTACAGAGCTCAGGTAAATCACTTCAGCTGATTACATCCTTAAATAATGTCGACACTTGGATGTTACTGTCAAAATTCTAATCACTACCGATAAAGATCTATTTATTCTTTCAATCTTTATTACAAGATGGATTACCCGTAATAAGATTGCATTTTCTAGGTCAGGTATGAAGATAGTACAATGTAAGGTTCTTTACTAGGTTCCTCTTCAGTAAACACATATATTCAATATTTTCAATTTTGAGAGCAAAATTCGAGATCTAACTCCACAAAATGAACAGACCCGACAAAATTCTCCAACTGTTAAGGTTCAGTTGGTAATAAGCAATGCTTAATGACTAAAAAATTCTAATAAAGTAGCTCTAAAGTGAGAGTCTGACCCTAATGTGAAATAGTTCTTCGTTGAAGGAGATTTTACCATCAAGAGGGCAATTAGGGAATTTAAGTGATTAGTATTCAATTTAAGGTTTAATCAAATTAAATATGCAATTAAAGTTTCATTTCATCAATTTAAACAAAATTAAAGTTTAATCATCAACATTTGATGATTTGTGATGAAGATAAACCTCTTAAATGTTAAGTTTCCTAGAGAATCAAACCCTTGAGTTTTGAATTCTTGTTTGGCCGAAAATATGGAGAGAGAGAGAGAGAGAGAGAGAGAGGTTGTTTTCATTTTTCAATTTCTTTGGAAAATATCATTCCATATCTCCCAAAAGTAGAAAATGATCTCTTTATATATTTTTGTCTCATTTACTTAAATGTCCTCATCATCTTAATGAAAGACAAATACCTCCAAAGCTTGTCCAACAAGCTTTGTAATAGAAAAAATAAAATGACAAGCTTGCCTTCATTAAACAATTTAATGCCAAACTTATTATACAGCTAGTTAAACCAACTTTAACTAACTTTATTTAATTATATTTATATTCTCTACTATTAATAAAATAATGTAATTTATATTAAATTATATTAAGATCATTTAATTAAGCTCACGGATCCGTTAAACTATTTAATGTATAAATCGTTTACACTTTTCAATCAAATATTATCTTTGAGAGTACTAACTCTTGTGGATAATATTTATTCTATTTATTAGCTAGAATAAGCTCAAGTTATTGGTTATGACCTCTCGAGTTCACTGTAGTGTTAGCCGTGAGTTGTATCCAAACTATTTAATCCCGTTTTGAACTTTTTGAAACTCGACGACTATGGTTAACATCTAGCAATATGCCATAGTCCCTAAACCACAATTAAGAAAATCTTCATCAAATAGTGTATTACTGATTGTACGTGCCATGTGGGTGATATCCTTCCATTCATCTAATCCCGACTAAGTTAGGGCTCATGGAAGTTAAAACCTTAAATTCAGTATCCATTCTGATCATCGGTCACTACATGCTAAACTTGTCACAGCAAATCTCTTTCGTATGACTAATATTGTTCCTTGGCCAGAAATTTTGTTTTCTAGCATTTACCGACGTTTAATTGGGAACTCGAATATGAATTGAGTAAACAAAAACTCAAGATTCTATGTATCAAATCAATGTATTCCATATTGACAATCACTTGTAGCCCAACATAAATAACATATGACTAAATCGACTTATTATGCAAGATGTGATTAGTCTCACACTTATACACCATATAAGCCATGTGTATTCATATTGGATGTCGACTATGAAGTCCTTTGTCACATACCAGTAAATCGGTATCGTGATGGTATAGAGGTAAGGATATCCTACCCCTATAAGCCTCAGACAAAAATCTGTACATGTAAACTGTAATGCAGAGATCTACCAATCATATGCATGACTCACACACATACTAAGGGCTCAATGCCCA
>JAXCLQ010071349.1:0-12252 GCA_035584115.1 Cedrela odorata
CGGCCTTAACATATTCAATCTTTAATCAGCAGGCCACAAGTACACAAACTATCTCAATATCAAAGTAAAACACATGTATATTTTAAAACACATGTTTAACACACAAATATACATATAAGTATTACATGCATTTTATTTACTACTTATGTATGTACAAATCCACTCACAACTTATGAGAGGGTGTTCGCTCCCTCTATGTCTCCTCGCGCCCACTCAGCACGTCACTTAAGTTCTTCGAACCTAGTATCACATAAATATATATTATCAATCCCACACTTTCTAAGTATTTACTTAAATATATTTTATGCAATGCGTGTGGATATCAGAGTTAAATTCTTTTAGTTGACATATATATGTTTTTTCAAGGCTTAACTAACTAAGACCATTTTTCCAATTTCTATCAATTGAAATCCCATGGCCATTTTCATTTCCAATTTTTCATATTTCGTCTATAACGAAGTGTATACATTTCATATTCTGCATTTTTGTTTTAAATGAAATATGCTAATTCCAATTCCAATTAATCATTCAATACTTATACAATGTCTATATACTTCTAACTATATCAATTCATTGCCCAAAGCTAGGTTTCCTACTTAAATTCAACATTTATTCATGGATAAACAGTAACTATAAACTTTTAATTTATCCAAAATGATGAAATCGAGCTTAAAATAGATTAATTGACTTACCTAGAACCTGTTGAAGTCCTTAAAAGCTTGAATTTACTGTTTAAAATGAAAACCCCTAATTTGTTTCCAGAACCCTAACTTTCTCCTTGCATTTCTTGCCCAATTATGGCTGCAATATGTAGAGGAGACTTTAAATAATCACTAGGAAAAAAATCGGCAATAATTTTGGTTAGGATTTAAGTAATTTGATGAAGAAATGGAGAAAAATTGGAAAGGAGAAGCTTTCGAGAGAAACAGAAGGAAGAACGTAGCATTCTGGAAAAGAATGAGATATTATATTTTGATTTTAAAAAATATCAATTAGCCTCCTAATGTTTTTAAAAATTCTATATTTATCTAAAACTTTGGAAAGTCTTCAATTTAGTCATTTCTTCACAAAACAGAAATTCTGAAATTTCTTGAAACTTTAAAAACAATCTTCAATTTAGTCTTGCAGTCACAAAAGCAGGATTTACAATTTCTACCCTTCTTAGAAAAATTTTGTCCTCAAAATTTTACATACTTGTTACTGAAATAGATATGGATATTGCTGTTTCATGGAGTGCTCAGGCTCCCAAGTTACATCATCGATATTTGTGTTACTTTACACAACTTTTAGGAATAGTTTTACTTCTCAAAACTCGATCTTTCTGAGCAATTATCCCTACGGGATAAGTTTTATACTTCAAGTCCTCTCTCAATTCTACTAGAGGTGTCTCTAAGATGTGTAAAGGATCTGGAACGTATTTCTTTAACATTGACACGTGAAACACATTATGGATTCTTGCCAACTCTGGAGGCAATTCTAATCTGTATGCCATTGGACCAATTCTTTCAATGATCATAAAATGTCCAATATATCGTGGATGGAGCTTTCCTTGGTTTCTGAATCGAATTACACCTTTCCAAAGTAATACCTTCAAAAATACCATATCACCTACACCAAATTCCAAGTCTCTTCTTCTGTGATCTGCATATGACTTCTACCTATCTTGAGCAGCCTTTAATCTTTCCCGAATCACTTTCATCTTTTCTGAGGTCATCTCAATTAATTCAACATTTTCAAGTTTTCTTTCACCACTTCATCCCAACACAATGGTGTTCTGTATTTTCTACCATACAAAGTTTCGTAAGGAGCCATACCAATACTGGCTTGGTAACTGTTATTGTAAGCAAATTCAATCAGAGATATATACATGTCCCAACCACCTTGAAATTCGATAACCCATGCCCGCCAACATATCTTCTAAAGTCTGGATGGTCCTCTCTGACTGACCATCAGTCTGGGAATGAAATGCAGAAATGAAATTTAAAGCAGTACCCATAACTTTCTGAAGTCTTAGCTAGAATCGAGATGTAAATCGAAGATCTCTATCTGACATTATGGTGATGGGTACTCCATGTAACCTTACAATCTCTACTATGTAAAGTCTTGCCAATTTCTCCAAGGAATACTTGATACGAATTGGCAAAAAATGAGCTGACTTGGTCAGGCGATCTACTACAACCCATATTGCATCATGTCCTGACTAAGTAAGGGGTAATCTAACCACAAAATCCATAGTAATGTGCTCCTACTTCCATTTTGGTATGGGTAAAGGTTACAATATTCCTGCTGGTTTCTGATGTTCTGCCTTAATCTGTTGACACACTAAACATCTAATTACATACTCAGCTATGTCCTTCTTCATACCTGGCCACTAATAACTTTCTCTGATGGTTCGGTACATCTTCGTACTTCCAGGATACATAGCAAAAGCAGAATAATGCGCCTCTTCCATAATGGCCTTTCTTAAGTCATCAACACCAGGCACACAAACTCTGCCTCTAAGAGTTAATGTACCATCTGATGCAAGGTAAAATTTACTCATCTTCCCGTGAAGTATATCCTGAAATCTCTTAGCCAAATTATCATCTTGCATCTATCTTTCTCTAATCTAATCCACCAATGTGCGTCTCACTACAAAATTAGCCACCAAGGCTCCAGTATTATCACAACTCAAGGCTACTTTTAGAGCCTTCAATTTTATCAACAATGGTATATATGCTGTTCGGACAAATGCTAATGTAACAGAAAATTTTCGGCTCAAACCATCTGCTACTACATTAACTTTCCCTAGATGATACTCGATAATCAAGTCATAATCATTGATCAACTCTAGCCATCTTCACTGTCTCAAATTCAACTCTCGCTGTGTAAGAAGATATGTCAAACTCTTATGTTCTGTGAAGACTTGACACTGCTCCCCATATAAACTGAACTCTTTTTCTCGTTAATCGTGTCAACGGAGCGGCCAATAAAGAAAAACCTTCCACAAACCTCCAATAATAACCTATCAACCCTAAGAAGCTTCTAATCTCTGTGACATTCTTAGGTCGATCCCATTGTATTATGGCTTCAACCTTTAGAGGATCCACAAATATTCCAGCACCTAACACCACGTGTCTCAAAAATACAACTTCTCTAAGCCAAAACTCACACTTAAAGAATTTTGCATATAGCATTCTATCTCTCAGAGTCTGTAACACAATTCTAAGGTGTTAAGCGTGCTATTTCTTATTTCTAGAGTACACTAGAATATCCTCGATGAAAACAATTATGAATTTATCTAAGTAAGGATGGAAAACAAGATTCATAAGATCCATAAAAGCTACAGGAGCATTGGTCAACCCAAATGGAATTACTAAGAACTTATAATGCTCGTATCTTGTTCTGAATGCAGTTTTATACACATCATTTTCCCTAATCCTTAGCTGATAATATTCAATCTCAAGTTGATCTTAGAAAATACAGTCGCTCCTTACAACTGATCAAAAAGATCATCAATATGAAGTAATGGATACTTATTCTTGGTAGTCACCTTATTTAACTGACAGTAATCAATGCACAACCTCAAAGTACTGTCTTTCTTCTTTACAAACAGTATAGGTGCTTCTCAAGGTGAAAAACTAGGTTTAATGAAACCTTTATAAATCAACTCTTGCAATTAAACCTTGAGCTCCTTGAGCTTTACTAGCGCCATATGATATGGAGGCATAGAGATTGGATTAGCTCTGGGTATAAGATCTATAACAAAGTCAAAATCTCATTCCGGAGGTATTCTAGGTAACTCATTTGGAAATACATCGGAAAACTCATTTACAACAAAGGTAGGTTCTAACTGTTTCTCCTGAATTAACATATCCACTACATATGCCAGGAATGCCTCACAACCTTTCTGCAATAACCGCTTTGCTTCCAAATCCGAAATTACACAAAATGCAAACACATTACGTTCACCAATCCAAATCATTTCATGCTCACCAAGCTTTCGGAAAGTCACTTGCTTGGTAAAGCAATCCACTAATGCTTGATGTTGTGATAGCCAATCCATTCTCAAAATGGCATCAAAGTCTTGGATCTTTAGTGGAATGAGATCTGCCTCAAAGGTAGTCTCTCCCACTATCACCTTACACCGTCTAAATACAGTTTTTCTGAGCAATCTCTACTCTAGTGGTGTATGCACTACTAATTCTTGGTTTAAAGGACTTAACTCTCTGTTGGCATGATGTGCAAATGATGTACTGATGAATGATCGATTAGATCCGGGATCAATAAGAATGTATGCAGGCTAACCAAAAATTAACACCATACCTGCGATCACATCTAGATTAACTTGAGCTGTTCCTGGTTCAGTGCAAGTACTCTTATCTGAACCCTAGGCTAACTCTTCTGTGCATCTTGAGCTGATGATGTACTTCCAGAACCAAATCTCCTATTAGGTGGAACAAAAGTCTGAGTTGGAGGTCGCTATTGAGGAAAAATAGGATGCTAACCTTGAGCAAAAGGTCTAGTCAACTCAGATCTCCTCAAACTTGGACAATTCCTCTTGATGTGACCTGTCTGCCCACAATGAAAGCATGTCATGGGAGATCTACATGCACTAATATGCTGCTTCCTGCAGAGAGGACATCTACTAGCTCCTTGCGTCTGCTGAGAATCTATAGCAAATCTCGAAGCATCTGATCCCTATCTAGATCTGAATCTAGAGGATTCACACGGAGAGAAAGGTGGATTACTAGCAGGACTCGGCACAGAAGCACTGCAAGATGAACCATTGTTGCGGCTCTTCTTTAAAGACTGGCCTATAGAAATATTCAGATCCTTTCTCTTCTGAAAGCCAATTCTTGCTCTTTTTTCCCTTATCAATCTCTCTACTAGAAGTGCTAATTGCACCACCTCTCGGTAACTCTGTGTACCGGTCACTGACATCCTCTCTCTAATGTCCAGATTAAGTCTTGCCTCAAATTTGGCATAAAGGGTCTCCTCATTAGCAAATTCAAGAACAAACTCTGTTAGCTCTCTCAACTAGGTCTCATACTCTACCGCTGTTTTACCCATCTGTCTCATATTTAGAAACTTCTGTCATTTTTTATTATTATGGTAGTAAGTAAAATACTAATTTTGAAACTGTCTCAGAAAATTAGCCCATGTCAATTATATCCCAGATCTGGCTAACATGTTCTGCCACCAAATAGCAGCACTATCCTGCAATAACCGTACAGCAACTTTCACTTTATCCTCATCTGCAATGCCCATATCTTGCAGATTCTGCTATACCACCTTCAGCCACCTACTTGCCACCACTGCATCAGAAGATCTTGAGAAAGACTCACACCCCAACTGTCTTGCTTCCTAAATTAACTTAGAAAGCCTGTATACTGGTCTTGAAGATTCTGCAGCAGCAGCTGCATGAACTGTTGGCATTGGAGGTGCCATCATCGGTTCATTGGGTGGTTGTCTCAAAGGAACTTACTCAGGCTGAGCTAGATTTTGGTTTTGGGCATTCCAAAATACCATAAATGTTATCCACATCTCTAGTGGCACATTAGCTTACATTTCCATCCTAGGTGGTAAAAATGAAGCTGCTTGTTTTTGTTGAGGAAATTGAGGTACATGTGAGGAATCTGCCGGTTCCTCTTCAGGTAATGGTATCCTATAGGGTCTACCCCTTCCTCTTTCTATATATAGAGTTATATTTATACAAAAAGAGACAAAATTCGATCATATATGCTTCACAATAATATTTGTTTATCTATAACTTGACTTAATATCCACAGGATATTTTCAAAAGAATTATTTTCAAAACTATGTTCAACCTATTTTTAAAATAATAGCAAATTGTTTTCAGAACATTTAAAAGCAACTTTCAAAATCAAGTGCTCTAATACCACTAAAATTGTCATGTTCCGACTCTAGGGTCCTCCTGTGACAATCGCTACAGACCCTCATGATACACCCTCTATGTCCAAAATGTACCACAAGAGCCTGTAAGGCTATCAAATCAAATATCAAACCTGAAAACAGTTTATCAACAATATTTCCATCCATATGATTATATCAAAGAATTGATCTCTGTGATCAATTCATCCACAAAACATGAATAATAAAATATCAAATCAAAGATATTATTGATAGGCTGAACAAAATAGTGTTTCTTCAAAGTCATCAAAGTTCACAATTTCATCTCAACATCCAAAAACAAAAACCATATCCCAAGAAAATATAGATATCTATAAATACATATTCAAAATATTACATATCCAAGAAATACTACAATTTCACAAGTTTTACAATCCAGTGGACTCAACTAACACAAGTGAGTCAAGATAAAAGATAACCTACCACGAGCATCGAGCGCTATCTATCGCAACCACGAGCCTAGCTAGGACTAAAGCTCCTGACCTGAAAGCTGAAATGGTGAGGGGTGAGCATACAACTATACTCAGTGAGTGAATGCATGCATACATACATAGTTATACATACATGCACACACATTTCTAAATCATGATATTGAGATTTCATTTATATATATTTTAAAATACATATATACAATTCATGTACAACAATGTCCGTAAAACAATTATATTGGTCTGCACTTAAGTTTAAACATATAACATGGGCTGGCCATACTATCCCGACTGCTACCTTACCCAAGGTAAAGTCGAAATCCATTAGTGAGCCTGTTATGCATAAATTTTATATGTAATGCATTCTTTATAAACTGAAACCATTTCTTATGCATTTGTAAAATCATTTATTTCATATAAAACATGCATTTATAAAACAAGTCTATCTCACTGATATTGACTCGAGTAGTCACTTTGTGATAAAGTGACTGTCCTCGTCATATCCAACAGGGCTTTCCATAGGGTTTTTATATAATTGCGCATCTCGCACCGGCTCACAGTGGGTTTACCATGGCTTAACCTCCCTTATACAGCCCCACTGCGACACCAGTAACCTCTGCGGCCTCTCATAGGTCCATCCATTGGTTACAACCCTGTATATATAATAAATATCCTGACCCACTGGCCATAAACTAATATCCGGCCTTAATGGCCTCACATCACTAATATACATGCGTTTAAAACATTTCATTTTTAAATTAATAGTAAACCTATGAAAATCCAAAACATAGCCTCCTCGGCCTTAACATATTCAATCTTTAAACAACAGACCACTAGTACACAAACAATCTCAATATCAATGTAAAACACATGTATGACATTTATTCCAAAGTCCATTTCATATTTTAAAACACATGTTTAACACACAAATATACATATAAGTATTACATGCATTTTATTTACTACTTATGTATGTATAAATCCACTCATAACTTATGGGAGGGTGTTCACTCCCTCTACGTCTCATCGCGCCCACTCGGCACATCACTTGGTTTCTCCGAACCTAGTATCACATAAATATATATTATCAATCCCACGTTTTCTAAGTATTTACTTAAATGTATCTTATGCAATGCGTGTAGATATCAGGGTTAAATTCTTTTAGTTGACACATATACATTTTTTTCAAGGCTTAACTAACTAAGACAATTTTTCTGATTTCTATCAATTGAAATCCCATAGCCATTTTCATTTCTAATTTTCCACATTTTCGTCTATAACGAAGTGTATACATTTCATAATCTATATTTTTGTTTTAAACGAAATATGCCAATTCCAATTCCAATTAATCATTCAATATTTATACAATGTCTATATACTTTCACCTATATTAATTCATTGCCCAAAGCTAGGTTTCCTACTTAAATTCAACATTTATTCATGGATGAACAGTAATCACAAACTTTTAATTTATCCAAAATGATAAAATCGAGTTTAAAATAAGTTAATTGACTTACCTAGAGCCTGTTAAAGTCCTTAGAAGCTTGAATTAATTATTTAAAATGAAAACTCCCAATTTGTTTCCAAAACCCTAACTTTCTCCTTACATTTCTTGCCCAATTATGACAGCAATTTGTAGAGGAGTTTTTAAATAGTCACTAGGAAATAAAAATCGGCAATAATTTCGGTTATGATTTAAGTAATTTGATGAAGAAATGGAGAAGAATTGGAAAAGAGAAGCTCTCGGGAGAAACTGAATGAAGAACGTAACATTCTGGAAAAGAATGAAATGTTATATTTTGATTTTTAAAAAAATATCAATTAGCCCCCCATTATTTTTAATAATTTTATATTTACTTGACACTTTGAAAAGTTTTCAATTTAATTCTTCCCTTATAAAACAGAAATTCTAAAATTTCTTAAAACTTTAAAAAAAATCTTCAATTTAGTCCTGTAGTCACAAAAGCAGGGTTTAAAAACTCACTGGTTGTCGAAGACATGGTTCGCTATTCTGCTTCTACACTTGACTTTGCTACCATGCTTTGCTTCTTACTCTTCCATGTTATAAGATTTCCACCAACGAATGTCATGTAACCGGTTGTTGATTTTCTATCTTCATCCTGCAAGACTATCTTCCATGATATAGAGCCCTTTGTCTATCGTCTATGTATGGTTTCAATCCCATATTTGAACAAACTCATTCATTGCCTTTGATTTTCTTTGCACGTGTGATGGAATTCAAGATGGTTCACAAGTTAATCAAGTTGTTCAAGATTCATTGCATATTTCGAATAGGCCTATTACGAGGTCGCATGCAAGGAAAATTAATGAGGCAATGAATGAACTTGTTCAAAGGACTGTGACTGAAGCAATACATGAACAATAGACAAAGGGCTCTACATCATAGAAGATAGGCTTGTGGGATGAAAAACCGGCCTTGGTGTATGTGC
Organism: Cedrela odorata; assembly: GCA_035584115.1. Lineage (NCBI taxonomy): Eukaryota > Viridiplantae > Streptophyta > Magnoliopsida > Sapindales > Meliaceae > Cedrela > Cedrela odorata. The sequence goes on from JAXCLQ010071349.1 coordinate 8,792, forward strand.
TACAAGTTATTGAAGCCCTTAGGTTTGATGTGAAGATATGAAGGCATATGCGGCCACATTATATTCTATATGTAGGTTTGATGTGGTTTTATTTAAAAGCTTTAGTCTATATTATTATTATATGGATGGGTTGGTACGATTAATTAAATAGCTCATTGTTATTTTTATTACTTATTTGAGCTTGTTTTAGGGTTTCTTAGTGTTTAAAAAAAATAAGGGCTTTAGGGTTTCCATTTTTTCAAAGAAAAAAAATTTATTTTTGTGGGCTAGTTATAGTAATCCGTGGGTATTATGATTAGATTTAGGAGTTCTAGTTCAACTAAGACATGCATTCTTATTAGTGTAAGGGTAGTATTAGAGTTTTTGTAATTAAATAACTTTAGAATGTTATTTTGCAATAAACTCTTAATAAATAAAATTCTGAAACTTTGTGAGAATTTATGAGTAATTCTTCTTAAATTCTTGCATAAACTTAGATTTATCAAAGGCTTTACAATCCTTTGTAACATCATCTCTTTGCAACTTAGGTTTTTGAAACAAGTTCCTTAACAAGTCTAGGATTCGTAATATGATCATATGGGCTTTATAGGTTATGATTCACTTATTCATTGTTTTTTATGCTACTTTCCCTACAGATTCACATCAACGTGACATCGTAATAGGCCCATTCGGAACATGCAACGGATCTTGAAACATTTAATCAACTTGTGAACCATCTTGGATTCCTTCATTCCCTCCAATCTACATCAAACAAAGTTAAGTTAGAAACATTACACTCACCTGAAAGATCCACTTTATAAGCATTGTCATTGATCTTTTCAAGTATTTAAAATGGATCATTTCCTTTTAGCATAAACTTGGATTTCCTATGATTCGGAAACTGCTCCTTTTGCATGTATACCCAAACCCAATCTCTTAGCTCAAATGTCACATGACGCCTTTTTTTTATTATCTTGAGATGCATAATACTCACTTCTCTTCTCATTCTAAAGTCATGCCTTCTCATGAATGGATTTCACAAGTTCGACTTTCCTTTTCCCATTTAAACTAGCACACTCATCAATCGGTAAACGAATCAAATCCAAAACTGTTAGTAGGTTAAATCCATAGACAATCTCAAAAGAAGAAAATGAAGTATTAGAGTGAATGGTCCTCTTATATTCAAACTCAATGAATGGCAAACAATCTTCCTAAGACTTCAAATTCTTTTTAATAACAATGCGCAAAAGTAGTAGAAAATAAAAAGTTCAATATCTAATTTACCCCACAACATTTTCCAAAAGTAGTTAAAGAACTTAACATCCCTATTTGAAATGATAGTACTAGGCACTCTCTGTAGTCGAACAATCTCCTTAAAGAATAGATCAGTAATGTTTGTAGCATCATCAATCTTATGGCATGCAATGAAAGGTGCCATTTTGCTAAACCTATCTAAGACCACAAAAATAGAATCTTTACCCCTCTTAATTCTCGGTAACCCTCTAACACAAAGTCTATAGATATGTTAACCCAAGGTGCCGTAGGAACTGGCAAAAGAGTATACAATCCTTGAGGTATACTCCTAGATTTAGCCTTTTTACATGCAATGCAATGATCACGAATATGAATCACATCCTTTTTCATCCTAGGCCAATAAAAATGTTCATACAACATATCTAAGGTCTTCTTAATACAAAAATGTCTCATTAAGCCACTAGAATGTGATTATTGCACGAGTAACTCTCTCATAGAATAATTCAACACATATAACTTAGTCTCTCTTAATAAATACTGATGGAATCCAAGATGCTCAGAAGTTGATCAAATTGTTAACAAAGAGTTCTACATTATGGAAGATAGGCTTGCGAGATGAAGAACTAGCCTTGGTGCATGTCCTACAAGTTATTAAAGCCTAAGTCCAAAAGTGAAGACATGAAGGCATATGCGAATACTTTGTATTCTACATGTTGGTTTATGTAATTTTATTTAATTATTTTAGTCTATATTATTGTTATATTAATGGGCCGGTACAATTAATTAAATAGCTCATACTTATTTTTATTATTTCTTTTAGCTTGTTTTAGGGTTTCCTAGTGTTTAAAGAAAACAAGAGTTTTAGGGTTTCCTAGTATTTAAAGAAAACAAGGGTGCTTAGATTTTAGAAGTTCTAGTTCAACTAGGACATACATTCCTAATAGTTGAGTTATAGTTTAATTAGGAAATGCATTCCTATTCATGGAGTTCTAGTTCAACTAGAACAGGTATTCCTATTAGTGGAATTCTAGTTCAACTAGGATATGCATTCCTATTAGTATAAGAGTTAGTATTAGAGTTTTAGTATTTAAACAATTTTAGGATATTATTTTGCAACAACTCTTAATGAATAAAATTCTGAAACTATGTGAGAATTTGTAAGTAATTCTTCTTGAGTTCTTACGTAAACTTAGACTTATCAAAGGCTTTGCAATCCTTTTTAGCGCTATATCTTTGCAATCTAGGTTCTTGAGACGAGCTCCTCAATGGGTCTAAGGTTACTAATTTGATTATATTGACTTTCCGGGTTATGATTCACTTGTTCGTGGGTTTTTAGGCTACTTTGCCTACGGGTTCACATTAAATACCCATCATACTTATAAAATTTTTCATATGAACCCGTATCACATGCCAAATATATATTAACAAAATCAGAATCAGTGGCATACAATTCTTTGACAAACTCGAAACCAAGCAATTTTGAACTCAAAGAGGTAAGAAGTACATACCTACACGACAACGCATTAGCGACGATATTTTTCTTACTTTGCATATAACAGATCACATAAGGAAAGCTCTCAACGAACTCAATCTACCTCGCATGACGTTTGCTTAACTTACCTTGGTTCTTAATGTGCTTCAATGATTCATGATCGGTGTGAATCATGAACTCCTTTGGCCATAGGTAATGTTGCCAAGTCTCCAATGCTCTAACCAGTGTATAAAGTTTTTTGTCATAAATAAGATACTGCCATAATGCTCCAATCAATTTCTAATTAAAGTAAGCAATTGACCTATTCTCCTGTATTAAAATGGTTCCAATGCCTATTCTTGAAACATCACACTCAAGCTTAAACATTTTATCAAAGTTAGATAACGCCAAAACAGAAGTAGAACATAATATGTCCTCAAGAGTCTAAAATGCATTTTGTTGCTATTCCCCCGATGAAAATTAATATTATTTTTAACAACCTCGGTGAGTGGTATGGCAATGGTACTAAATGTAGAAAAATTGTAAGAACAATTATAATTGCATACTGCAATTTAAGAATAAGTAAAGAGAATAAATAGAGAGAGTACTTCAAAGTGAAAATATTGTTGTGTTGTCTTTTGATGATTCAAAACAAAGAGAGAGCTTGCCTTTATATAGGCAAGCTTCAAATGGCTACGTACAACCCCTTATATGCACCCAACAGCTAGGTACAACAATTTAAAGCATACAAACGGCT
>JAXCLQ010071350.1:0-12246 GCA_035584115.1 Cedrela odorata
ATATGAAATTAATATGTTATGAGTAAGAGTATATTTTATAAGATGTTTTGATTATCCATAAAATATTATGTGGATGGATTGATATGTAATAAATTGATTTGTTTTTTCATGTGAATTATATAATTAACATTATATGCAGATTTTATGTTTGAGATTTAGGTGCAAGTGCTCAGTTGGGCATGTCTATGTATAGATATATTTCGCATATACCCGAGAAAAGGGGTAAAGGAGAGGTTACATATTCCGCCCTTACTCGAGTATGAGATAAAGGAGAGGTTATTTATTCTGCCTTTACCCAATGAAAGGGGTAAAGGAGAGGTTACCTACTCCGCCTTTACCCGAGTATGAGGTAAAAGAGAGGTTATCATTTTTGCCTTTGTCGTCTTTTAACAGGCAAATAAGAGGTTACCATTTCTGCCTTTGTCGTCTCTTAAAAAGCAAAGGAGAGACTACCATTTCCGCCTTTGTCATCTATTAAGAGGTAAATGAGAGGTTACAACTGGATGAGTTGATTTCTGGCCTCGCATTTACTTATCTAGGCCAACGCTAACGAGAGGGCTAATAAATTGTTTTATATGTTGATACAGAAAAATTCGTTAGCTGGTCTCGAGGTATTAATTGTATGTACACCAGAGAATGTCTCGAGGGATAGTTTTCTGGTGAGCCCAAATATTTTTATTTGAACATCCACAGATATTGTTTATGAAATTAGTTTTTAGGATATTGTTATATATGATGAAATGATTTTAAATTATAAAGAAATTTTGTATTTGTTGTGTTAAAATGCTGATACTCTTATTCATATATTGTTGTATGATTTTCAAATTTAATACTATTCATCTATTCACTAAGTTATACTCACTTTTTTATTTTCTTAAAACATTTTTAGATTAGACAGGTTTCGTAGAGGTCGTGAGTTTATTCCTCAGATCAAATTTGGCGAAGTACTATTATAGGAGACTGGTAGGTACTTAGGGTCTCAGATGTTATATATGTATATGAGGTTTAGTTAGGATCCATAAACTATATTTTGTAATGGATTTGTGAATAATATATTATAGGTACAAATGTTGGGGATTTAATATATGTTTATACATGTATATGTATTTATGTGGACATTATATGTGAAATATTAAATTGGAATTTTAATTATTTGTATGGATGGAATATGGGAAGCCTTACACAATCATGGGAATACATATAATATGTATATCTCGCAGTTGTGTGGCAATTGTTACATACCTGTATAGGTGGATCGGGGTGTGACAGCTTTCGATACTCGGGTTATTGAAATTAAGCTACATATTATATACCAATCAATTTGGAAATGTGCAAGCCAATATACTATATAGTATGTATATATTGATATTCCATATGAAGTTATACGCCAACCTGACATAAATATAGTCATTATGTTGAGATTTGTTTTATTATTTGCAGAACCACGGTTCAATTAAATTTTGGAATTTTTCTAGTTTAAAAAATAATAAAATGCCTATACCAATTGACCTAAGTCATTCCAAAAAAGCTTACAAGGCAAGTCTTTGCAAAAAGGTTTGTTATAAGAAATATTTTTTTTATATGATGTATAGGCAATACATAATAATATCAAACAACTCATATTTTACAACCAATAACTTTCAAAAATCATTAACAGCTACAAAATCATTAACTTTGACCAGCCAATAACTAAAAATTTTGTAGTAGTAGTAATAACATCACCTATAATATAACAACAATATCAAAACTGACACCACCAACAATATCAAGTAAAGTAATACAACAAAAAATATAATTGCACAATTAGCTTTACCAGAATCATATCGTTCAACATCTTCAAATAATTCTTCAATATTTATGGACGTCAGCATAGCTTGTAACAAATCTTGAGTACAAATCAATGACTACAAAACTTTCAGAGTTAAGCAACTTTGAAATTGATCAAGCACATGACCGGATATACTAAAAGTTGACTCTAAGGTAACAGTGGACATGGGAATCGCCAACACATATCTTGTAATATGAGAAATAACTTTTTACTTGAACCTATTACTTTTCCACTAAGCTAAGATATCAAGATTTTTCCTACCATCTTCATAAGTTTCTTCAAAGTACTTATCTAACTCTGATTTAGGCTCCATATTTTCTTCATATTTTATAAACCTCATTAATTCATCTTAAATCTATATGTCATCATTATTACCACACAAACACCACCACTTTCTTCTATCATTATACTTGGGCTTTGAGACAAATTGTTTGGTTATGAACTTCTGTAACTACCTTTATAAAATTCAAACAAACGTTGGAAGATATCTTTAACATGTGTACATTTCTCTTGAACTTTTGCAGTATCATTACCAAAAAGTCTCTTGTAAAAAAACTTTGCCATATACATCTTATATGTAGGATCTAATACAGCTACAATGACAACCATAACTTTTGTCTTATCAACATTACCATAATACTTATCAATTTTTTTTTCATTTTCAAATACATACTTCTAACATATTGATCTGTATTATTTGCCCATTCATTCATGCAACTAAGGATGGAAACAATATCATGAACATAATCATTAAAAGTAACATATAATGATCCTGATAATTTTTAAATGGTAACACATAACTTCTTTAAAAATCTTGCCAAACCTTTTGCCTTTTTCCAATCTTCCCTAGTTAGAATACCATCATCACTTTCAAGTTCATACTTATAGGTTGGATTCTCATCCTCCATCCTATCAAATGCTTTTTGGAATACTATGATTTTCTCTAACATTTGGTAAATAGAGCTCCACCTAGTTGAAATATTAAGACAAATCTTACCATTATTAGTAATCATTTCTCCTTCAACACACAATTTAAATTGTTGGGCTCTTGCTAAAGAACTCTTTATATATCTCACCACATTACGAATTTGACTAATAGAGTTTCTAATTTCTTGAAGCCCATCCTTAATAATCAAATTCAGAATATGAGCAACATATCTCATATGTAGATAGTCCCTACCAAAAATTAAGTTTGGAAGTCTACCCTTCAAAAATGCAATTGCCACATCATTAGAACTAGCATTGTTTACTGTAACCGTAGATAATTTATCATAAATTCCCCATTCTTGAGTGCACAATTCTGCCATTTTTCCTATGTCTTTCCCTTTTTGACTAGGCATTTCAACAAAATTTAGAATTTTTTTTATGCAATTGCCAATTATTATCAATAAAATAGGCAGTGAGATATAAATAACTAAGATTTTTAAATAGAAGTCCAAATATCCGTAGTTAAAGCAATTCTTATATTCAAGGATTTTAAGTATTCTCATAAACTAGTCTTCTCACTCATACATACTTTCATGGAATCCCTAGCAATAGTAAAGCAAGAAACATTTTTAAATTGAGGTTGCAAAGCATGCACAAATTCCTTAAAACCTTCACATTCTACTATAAAAAAAGATAGCTCGTCTTTTACAATCATTTTAGTAAGTATCAGTCTGTAATACTCTTGATTAAATTTTCGTGTGGTAAGAGTACTATCTTCATCAGTGCTACAAGGCTTACCTACAAGCAACCTTTGCTTCTTATCTATATTATGAGGATACCTAGAACATCTGTCAACATATTTTCTCATTGCAGAAGTACCTCATTGAACTTTGAATGCTAATATTTTCCCACAATGCTTACATTTTGTATTTTTAGTAATATCAATATCTGTATTATTTATACGCTCAAAATGATCCCACATATCAGTAGTATTTTTACAAGTTCGATATACCTAAAAAGTAGCTTGATTATCTTTACCACTGACATCCATTTTTGTTCTTGCAAATTTCTAGAACTGTAAAAAATATGCATTTTAGATTAATAACCTAAAATTCTCACAAACTAAATACAAATTAAAACATTAAAAAAATAATAAAGAAATATTTCTCAATAGTGATAATTAATTTAAATATGATAAAGTGGTATAAAAAACTGATTCGTTAATGTTTCAGGAAATGACTAGTCCATAAGTTTTGTTTCTTAAGAACTGATTCGTCTAGATATATAATTATTGAAGACTTGTATAACTTTGATATTGTTAGAGTTTAATATTATTATTTGGTCTTTACCTATTAGATTGTGGGAGTAAGAGAGAGAGAGCCATGGTAGTGTTTAGTTTCAGTTGGCAAGTAAAGCTACTTAAGCTGACTGATCACAAATTAATTCACAAGTGAACTAGCTAGAATACATTAATATCTACTGGTTGAAAAGGAATATGATAACACAGTCAAAGACAAAATAGTACTTTACACAAACAAAACAAGAAAATTAAAGAGAGAAGACTAAGTAGCTAGAAAGGAATGTCAGCCTCCATACATAAATGGATTACCTTAAAACAAAGACCATTTTTTTTTAAAGAATTAACTAATGGGATTAGTGATAATGTAATTCATAACTCATAACTTTATATGGGAATGCACCTCTAAATTTTAAATTTGAATGATTTTAAATTGTAGAAGGTTGATTCTTATAAAGAATCTGTCATTTAGAGTTTACTTCAATGGTGGAGGACAATTTGAAAAGAACTGAAAAAATATTATTAATAGATTATCTATGGATGGACAATCAAATTTATCATTCTCAAAGGTATATGGTACATTGAGAATTACAATAATAAATTTCAGAATTATTAAAAAAAAATTGGAGAGATGTATGGTATATCTAATCTAAACGTAACACATCATGACCCTTATAAATGACATCAATCAGGAACTCATCATCTATTACTGCAGTCAACTGGCTATTCATACTATTGTGCCAAATGAGGAACATTATTCCAAAAACAATTACAGAACAAAAGGAAAACTTTTACTTCTTCAATGAAAATATTTAGAATGAATAATACACATTTATTATTTTTTTTTTTTATCAACAAACAATTCTCATTTAACACAATCTAAAAATGACCAAATCAATAATCTGTCTATTTCAATAAACAAGCAATGAAGAGAGAAATCTAAAAAACTCAATAACATAAAATTAATATAAATAAAATGACTTGGGCAAAGCAACACTGTTTCATAAACAACAATCTTAAATATAAACAAAATCCTTATAAGAAAGGATACAAATATAATATAGAAATGAAAATGAAGCAAAACCCAACAAATGTTTTCAGTTCAGGTCTCCATAAACATTTTGCATGGATATTTTCTAAATAAAATGAAAGTTTTTATAGTTACAACATCATTAGGGACATTTCAAGCCCAATATATATTACCAAATCTTTATTTGTTTATTTATCAAAACCCACGATCACAAATATTACTTCTTCAATGAAAATATTTAGAATAAATAATATACATTTTTTTTATCAACAAACAATTCTCATTCAACACAATCTAGGAAATTGGATGAGAACTGAGATCTCAATAGGTCAAAATTAATCTCAAGTCTTTCATTAGTTCAGACCACCATAAAAAATTTACCATCAAACAACATGCAAGACTCCAACAAAGAACAATATAAAACAATCAAAGAACAAAATTTACCCAGATGGGTTTTGTAGTGCTTGTAGTAATAGATTTTCCTTTCAAGATTCACCATAAATAATCTCTTGATCATTCTTCACTCTTTAAACAAATATCCGAATTAGAGAGATTCCAGCAATTGGCTTTAAAATTGAAAAATTGAGAGATTTGTCGCCGCCACGCACTGTTTCAGAGTTGAAATTGGAAGAAATTGATAGATTAAAAAAGATTCAAGGGAGCGAGAGAGAGCAGTTTGGAGGGTCAATAGAGAGAGTAGAACAGTCGAGATTTTGTGAATGAATTGAAAATTGGATTATGTTAGGTTTTGTTGTTTTATTTTTCTAGGTTAGATCGGGTCGAATTTGGGTTAGGTGGGTCAGATAAAGGAAAAATTTCGAAAATGACCTTTTTTGACCCCCTATTTATATTTATGACCAATCCTAATTTAAACTTGCTAAATGGTCCAATTTTAGGTAATTCAAACACTCGCCCTCATAACCAACCACAAGCTACAGTTTCTGTTATAGTATGCATGCTACAGTATTTTTCCTTTTAGTGTATTTTAAAACCCTAAACCCTAAAATCGTAAACGCTAAAACTACAGTACAGTGTTTGTATATTTTAATTTTACTTTCTTTATTTTCTTAAATTTACATAATAAATATTAATTCCTAAATTTAAATTTATTTACTATTTTAATCAATTATTATTTATTATATAAAAATAAAAAAATATTTAAAAAATCTAAAAATAAAGAATTTAAAAGTACAGTAAAAGACCAAAAATAATTTAAACAATAAAAATTAATTGCATAACTTTTTATTCATTATCTATTTTTACAAAAATTATTAACTTAATTATTTAGTTAACGACATGATATATCAAAATAAAAAATAATGAAATAAATAAACTAGTTAATTATAAACAAATTTTAAAAATAAAAAAAAAGCCGATCGCAACAAAAATTTAATTGTTCTTTTAAAAAAGTATTTTTTTAACTTACAAATAAAAAGTTATGTGTAATTTAAAAAATTCTAATATTTTTAATTTTTTTCACATTTACAAAATTAGCAAAAAAATAATAAAAATAAAAAATTAACCCGTGCTCGGGTCATGACCCGAGCACATGTCAAAATTCTTTTTAATATTTTAATTTGTTTTTTTTTTGTGAGTTAAAAAAATATAAAAAGAAAAAAGTGAAAAACAAATAATTAAGAGAAAAAAATTAATTTCATATTCTAATTTATATTATGTTTTTTTAAATAAAAACCTAATTATTTAGTTAATAAAAAAGTTAAAAATTAATAAACAATTTTAAATTATAAATAAATGCAAAATAATAAAAAAAGTAATGAAATGAATAAACTAATTAATTATAAAACAATAAAAAATTTTAAAAAATTAATTTGTTTTTATATTATTTTGTTTAAAATTACAACTAAAAATATTAATTTTTTTTAAAAAAACCATTTAAATAAAAATTTATTTGTTTTTATACTTGTTATCTTTTTTGTAAATTTACAAAATTTATGAGTAAAAATATATATTTTTTAAAAAACAACAGTTTAAATAAAAATTTATTTGTTTTTATACTTGTTATCTTCTTTTGTAAATTTACAAAATTTATGAGTAAAAATATATATTTTTTAAAAAACAACCGTTTAAATAAAAATTTATTTGTTTTTTTTAATATTTGTTTTTTATAAATATTTTTTTTTTTTGTAAAATTAGCAAATTTGTAAAATTAAAAAAAAGGAAAAAAAAGGGGACCCGAGCACGGTTCGATTTTTTTCCTTTTTGTTTTATTTGTTTTTAATTTATGAAATTAAAAAATTTTAAAAATAGTGAAAAAAAACTTAAATTCTGTGTTTCGTATATAACTAATAAAGAGTAAAGAAATGTTAGAAAATTTTAAAATTTTAAAATTTAAATTGTTTTTTTTACAAATAAATAAATTTAAAAATAAATTTAAAATTTTAATTGTTACAAATAAAAAATTTTATTTATTTTAAAAACAAGCATTTAAATAATAAGTTAATTATTTTTATATTTGTCTTGTATTTATTTCTTTAAATTCAAAAAATAAATAAATTTAAATATTATTTTAAAAAAACTGGCTGGCCTTCGTACATAAAAAAAATCAAAAGATAAAATAAAGAAAAAAGTTTGAAAAGGAAAAAGTAGACCTGTGCCTAGCCCTGATGCTGCATCCTCGCACAAACTTGTTCTTTGGTGCTGCGCACATGTCTGTGCTCAGGTACTGCAACCCAAGCACAGACGTGCTGCACTTGAGCACATGTCATGTTTTAATTTGTTTTTTTTTTAATTTTTTTAATTTTAATTTGTTTTTTTTAATTTTTGGAAATTAAAAAAAATTAAAAAGTGAAAAACAAAAATTAATAGAAAAAAATAATTTTCATATTGTAATTTATATATGTATTTTTTTAAAAATAAAAACTTAATTATTTAGTTAATAAATAAAATTAAGAGTAAATAAAGAAAATTTAAAATTATAAATAAAATTAAAGAATAAAATAAAAGAGAAAAAATGGTAGGTCTGTGCTAGGCCCGAACACACACTTTTTCTTGTTATAAAAACAAAAGATATCACATATTTCTCATTACTTCCAATTTCTTTTTTTCTTTTTTTTTTTTTTCTTTTTTTCATCGGTGAACTATCTCCAACGACAACAAGTAAGTTTTATGAAACTATTAGCACTAGTTTTATTTTTTTATTTTTAATTTTTAAGTTTTATTATTTAATTTTTTTGCACTTGTATTCATTATTTTGTACATGTACTCATTAATTTTTTTTTTATACTTGTAAGTTTTATTCTTTCATTATTTAGCACTTGTATTCATAATATTAATTTCTTTTAAATTCAAAGTCAATTTACGGGTGACATTTTTTATTCCAATTTCGTGTAGGAATTTTAGAATTTGTTCAACAAAAAAGTCTGATGTTCATTATGGTAAATCTGAAACTAAAACTAACTGTTTAGGAGAAACTTTGGAGTTGGGTTTGGATGTTGTGTTGTTATTGGTGTTAGGTTAGGTGGGCTTATTTGGTTGGTTCACGAATCTGGAACAAAATTGTTACAATAAAAATATAATAAATTATGCAATATTCAATTATTATTATAATATATACTACCAAATTATATATTAATATTATGTTACAAAAAAATTAATAATATGTGTTATGCTTTGTTTAGACAATACTTTGTTGTTGTTAGTAATTAATTGAATTATTAGTATTTTAAATTTTTTTATAAGTAAATTTTAAAATTAACTAATTATTTTGATATTTTATATTGATATGCATTAAGTTAGTTTATTTATTAATTAAATCTGTTTTTGAATTTGAACTAATTTATGTTTTGTAAGAAGTATTTTTTTTGTTAATTTATGTATGAATTTGTATTAATTTAAACATTGACCTAAATAATAATAATTTTCCAGTGAATTAATAAAATTTTAAAATATTTTCTAACATTTCAGGTATGCTTGAGATTGTGTCAGTTCGACTTTGTCACGGCAGATTATGGGTTACATTATTAGACAGTTCTAAGAAATACAGTGTTAGAAGGGTTCGACTTTTACCCATTCCGAAGAACGTCAAATTCCAACAGTTATTACACATGATATATGATTGCAATAAAATAGATCAAGTGGAATTCACAATCCATATTAGAACAAATTTTACAAACAGTAAAACCAGATCCATTATGTATGTGGATATTCTAAATGACTCTGATGTAATTGGTTTTGTGAGCACTATTGTGGTTACAAAGTCTAGACATGTCAGCATGTTGTACGTCACTATAGAGAGGATAGCTGCTGATGATTATGGGATATTTTGTACTCCTCCTGTCACGCTCTGACTCTGGGGTTCACCTGTGACAATCGCCATAAACCCTCATGATATACTCTCTACATCCAAAATGTACTACAAGAGCCTATAAGGATATCAAATCAATTACCAAAAAACCTAAAAATAGTTTATAATTTGAATTCCCATCCATGGGATTATCAACAATAATGAATTGATCTTCGTGATCAATTTATTGATAACATGCATAATTAATAAAATTATCAATTTAAAACATTACAAATGAGTTGAACAAAATAATAAGTTTTACAATTCCTCCCTCAAGATCCAAAATAATTACATATTCATTTAGAATACATATTTAGTGGACCTGAACTATGGTTGTGAGTCAAGATAAGAAAACCTACCAAAAGCATCGTGTGCTCTCAACTGCTATCACAAGCCTTGTAGGACTAAAGTGCTTAACCGAAAAGTTGTAATTGTAAGGAGTGAGTATACAACTATATTCAGTGAGTAAACGCATATATACATATATATAGATATTCATATATGCACATACATTTCTAAATCATGATATTGAGATTTCGTTATTAATATGCTCAAAGTACATATGTATTCATTTTCATGTACAACTAATAATTGTAAACAATGTAAAGAAGGTTTACAATCATTTTAAACAACCAAACCAAGCTAGCCATATTTTCTCTACCGCTACCTTGGCTGAAGTAACGTCGAAATCCATTAGTGAACTTGTTATGCATAAAACCATATGCAATGCATTTTATAAAACCATAAATCATTTGTCATGCTTTTCAAAACCATTCATTTCCTTGTAAATCATGCACATTTAAAAACACTTGTTTACACACAAGTAATACATAAAAATATCACATGCATTTTATTTATATAATTATGTATGTATAAATCTACTCACAACAAAAGGGAGGGTATCCACTCCCACTATATTTCCTCGCTCCCACTCGGCATTTCACTTGGGTTCTCAGAACCTAATATCACACATGCATACATATAGTGAATTCTATGATTATAATAATTAGGCATAAATGCATTAAATGCAATGCTCGTGAAAAATGTGACTACAATCTCTTAGTTGACACATGCATATTCCTCGAGGCTAATATATGGCTGCTATTTATCTAATTTTCAATAATAAAACTCCATAGTCGTGAGTATTCTTTACTCACATTTTTTTTTAAAACGAGATACATGTATTTCAAATAATGTCTATCACATATACAATCATCATTTACTTCTAATTAACTCTAAACTAACACAAATCTATATTTCTTATACGAAATCAAAATAAATCTCGGGTGAACAGTGAACCATAAGTTTCAACATGCTCACATGCTCAAAAATATAACTTCTAATATCTTGTAGAAGTCTCTAGAAACCGTACATTGTCGTTTGAACGTAAAACCCCTAAATTCTCTTCGAAACCTTAGTTTCTTTCCTTGCCGTTTCCTGTTAGAAATCGGTACAAATTTGTAAAGGAGAGGTTGGTTAGTCATTGGGTAACCAAATTTAAAATAAACGCAAAGGGATTTGCCAAAATGTGGGAGGAAACTATTGAAGATATGCCTTAGAACAAATCGTGTCATACGGTCCAGGGATATCATCATTATGTATATATAACTTTGTAAATTATTGTAAATTAGTTTATGATTAATAAAATGGCTTCTATATCATTTTGCATCTATAGTTGTGCATATATATAAATTTTATATATAAAATGTAGAATGAGATCCAGTGATGTATTACGACGTCAGGACTCTATCTGCAAAGAGTTGTAGATATGAGTACAAAGTTTGATCTGAATACATCCGAATTGGTTTATAATTGAGGTATTGTCATATGGGAGTATGACATTACATGACTAGCATGTTTGATGTTGCTAAGGATTAATATTTATGCTAATAGTTAGGTGACAAGTCTCATGTCACATGAGTATAAATTTGAGTAATACGTTGGAGTGCGTGTTACTGAACGTGGCCAAACGTGACGAATCACATGGGTGATTATCTACTGTTAATGATATGTTACACAGTCGTACTAGTGTACCACTGGACCTTTGACCTGAGGTATCATGGCTGCCCTATGCATTAAGGTATATCGTTCACTTGTGTATAATGCATCAGGCTAGCCACGCCTGGTGAAAAAAGTTTGCCGGTAATGTGTTTAGGTGTAAGAGGATAGGTGATGACCAAAACGGAATTTACTGGCTTAGATATTAGAGCTTGAGATCCTAGGCAGGGATGTCATACATAGGAAATGAAATCTCTAGCCAGAGTATGTGTTTCCAGAAAGGTGTTTTCGGATACATGATTTCTGTATATGTTTCGAGACCTTGTTCCTATGATTGAGTTAGGGGTTTGACGATTCCATGACCCGCACTCAATCGGGAGTTGACAGTAGAGGGACTTTATTACATGTACGTATGACTATATGGATTCATTAGTGTCTGGGGGTTGTGGCATCTTGCTAGAGGTTGTACATGATCATTGGGAACTTTGGTTGCAAAAAGTTGTACCGAAGAGATACAAAGGAGTTCGTGTCCACCCATGTCCAGTTCACGGTGAACCCAGGGGGTCACACACCTAGTCGGTTACTTGATGATGATGGCTATTGCTACTATGCAATAATCGGTAACTAGTTAATGATATTGCACAGATATTGATCGGGTAGCAATTTGATTCTTTTTCGTAAATAATATATTTTTTGGCGCTGACGCGCTAGCACTCGTATGCGTGAAAAATATTTCGGTTTAATTTTGAGATACCGTAAATATGATTTGCAGATGTAATAATATTGATATATTATTATTATATTTTAATATGATTATAGTAATCATATAATATAATTATTAATTATATTAATATAATTATAAA
>JAXCLQ010071351.1:0-12241 GCA_035584115.1 Cedrela odorata
ATATATCTATATATAATGCATTAGTACCATATAAGCATAAGTACCTAAATAAAATACATGTAGATATATATGAAATGTTTGTACCGTATATGACATATATGGAAATGAATCTCTAAGTTATAAAAAAATCAAAACAATGCATTGTCGGTCAATTGAATTTAATTTCATTTGAAAGCTAAAATCACATGAAGCAAAACAGAATTGGGAGACGAAGTTAAGGAGAGAAACTGAGAGTTGCATGCATGGATCACCATTTGGCCAATTAATAATTATTTTGGCCGATTAAATGAAAGGTTAGTTAAAGGAGAAGAAGAGGTGTTCAATTGATGCAAGGTTTGGCCAAATTGAAGGCTAATAAATAGAAGACCAAGAGAGAGAAAGTGAGTTAGCAAACTGAAATGGGAAAGTGAAGAAGTGGCTGAATTTTGGGTGAGGAAGGAAGGAAAATGGTCGGATGATACTAAAAGGGAGATTGAAACCGAGAGAAAGGTGAGTTTGGTCACTAAATTATGAAGTTGTTGCTATGTGTGTGAGTAAAAATTGTGATAGAATTATGAAATTGTGGTTGTGGCCGAATTAAACATGCTTAGGGTGGTTGGTTTAAGGTGAGTGGTGATGCTTGATCGGAAAATTTGGTGAAACCAGTGAGAAACAAGCTTGGCTGAGAAAAGGGCAGTGCTAAGAGGCAAACAAACCAGCAAGATAGAAGCCATAACAGTAAGCTTGGGTGACATACATAGAAATTAAATGTTAAATTTATGATAAGGCATGCATTAGTTGATATTGTGTATAAAAAATTGTGTTGTGTTGTGGGATTTATGTTGTTAAAATGATTTGATAGGCATAAGGTAGATGGTGCAATATGTGAATATGCATAATTGTGGTTATATTGTTAAAATATAATGCACGAAATGTGGTTGATAAGCTTGCGATGTGTTGATGCAAGTGGTTAGATATTGCCAAAAATCGAGAACACAAACTTGCAACGCCAATAGGTTGAAGTTTTGTGTTCAAGCGAATGATAATTTGAGTTGATAAAATTGATATATAGGAGTGTTGTAAGACGTATTTAGAGTGTATCGCGAGCCAAACACAAGAGTGTAGGCTGCAGAAATTTTTACGCTGGGTACGATAAAATGGTGATTCCGGAAGTTCTAGACCTCGAATTGACAAACCATGAAATGTTATGAAAACTAGACACATAGGGCCATGAATAGCCAAGAATAAGGTCAAGATGTTGACTGAGTCACTGCAGTTTAATGTTACAACCGAGCCATCCTGTGATAGTTTATAGCCAATTACGCTGAGTAGGGTAGCGAAAAACAGCTATAACTTCGGCATTCATACTCGAAATGTGAATCCGTATGAAGCGATAGAAACTAAGCACATAATAGAATGTGTCTTAAGAAGCTTAGAATAAATTACCTTACTTATTTAAATGTACCAAAACTTTAGAATTCATCGAGGTGTAGAATGGATTGTGCGGGTGACCAAGGTAGGCAAGTTTGGTTTAGTCTTGTAAGGGGATGGTTAGGTTTCATGCATAGCATATTTATGTATCTATTTAGTTATAAAAACTGAATCTAATACAGTAATATATATATATATATGCTGTAGATCGTCAAGCCGACCATTAGCCGACGCAGCAGTAATACGAGTACACCACAATTACTATGGTGAGTGGGTGATTGTTTGTGTATTTATGTATGTTTGTACTTGTAATGAGTATTGAAATCATGTATGATGTACATGCAGTTTAAATCATTATAAGTTGTGTTGAGATGCACCTAGATGATTATGCTATATAATAATAAATAGTAGTGATAGGTGATAATTTATTTATGTCTATGCATAGAACATAGATGCAAGTATTTATGAGGAATAAATATTGAAGTTATACTTGAATTTGAGTAACATAATCATTTAGTTACATATGATTTGTTGTGTGGTAAATGATGCCAAAATAATGAGGTTATTGAGTGTTTGACAAGATAATGGCTGCAAGTGACGATTGTTACCTATATATATATATATATACTTATAAATATATTACATGATGATACAAAATGAAAGATTGAGATGTTCAATCTTGTAAATTGTTTGTATATGATGATTATGTTAAGATAGGGGATGGCGATATGTAACGCCTCTAGTGACTGAATTATAACTTGGGAGATGGCGATACGTTATGCCCCTAAATACCGATATTTCTTAGTGTCAAGGGGGACAGTGATATGTAATGCCTGAAGGCACTGGTGTGTTTATTTGGGTGTTTGAAAGGACGAGGATACGTAATGCCCTTAAACACCAACACATTTAAAATGTTGTAAAATGTGTGATATATGTCGGTATGCAAAATTCTCTTGTGCGTGAAAGGATTATTATATGACATTATGTGTTTAATGCTAAACTGTGAATGTAAACCTAAAAATGAGATATAATCTAATGTCTACATCCACTCGCTGAGTCAAGTAAGACTCACCCCTTCTCCCTTTTTAGTTTTTATAAGATCTAATAACTTGGTGAGTAGATAGGACGACTTGAAGACACAACGTAGAAGAGGAGTCATCAGTAGCAGTTACCACTGTATCGAGTCTATCTCACATAGAGATTGGTGGTGTTATTTTGCATATCACATGTTGTATATCATATGTTCTTGATAGAGTATGCAATTAAACTGCCATGTGTAGGCGCTAGTGGTATTTTGTGATACAGGATGTATTTGAGATTGTATATTTGTATGTAGGTATTAGCTGTAGCGGCATGATGCCCTATTATGTCTATATATTGATATTGATATGAGTTTTTATAAGAATACATGTGAACAAGAATTAGTAAGGCTTAAAGTGAAAAGACGGACCTGTCGCCTGCCGATAACACTCTGAAATGGGAATGTTACAAAGTTGGTATCAGGGCATGGTCTAGTGGTCGGTGACTGCGATGGGAAGGTGTTAGTGTCTTGTGTAAATAGTATACCTGGGGTACTCATATACAAGGTGCTACCCTCTTATGCCTTTATTCCTCGAGTTATGTCTTGTCTTGATAGATTTAGAAACTTTTCTGCTAACCTTGTTTGTTTCCCATATAAATATTATGCCACCCCGACGTAGAACTAGAGTAGAAGAGGTAGCTCAAGATACCGCCTTAGAGCAGAAACCAACTGCACGTCCTGTAGAGAACGCAGGAGCAGCATAGGATGAAAGTCACCAAGATAAAGCTGGTGAGGAGGTGGGTGAGAGATAAGTTGCTCTGACAATTGAGGTTGTAGCTATGGGTATGTAGCGGTTGTAATATACAGTAGTTGTGTTGGTGGAACTTCTTACCCATCAGCAGCAACCTCATGTGCTAGTGCTGGGGGCTATAGTACCATCAATGTCGGTACCACCTCCTACTTCTGCTATTCTGACTCATCAGGCAAGACCCTCAGTGCCAATAATAAATCCGTATACCTAGTAGACAACTCTTTTTACACCGCCTCAATATACACCTATGGCACCTATACAACCTATAATTGGGCAGGAGTTGGCTATTTCACTGCAGATGTTTAGGAAGTTGTAGCCACCAGTATTTACAGTGATAGAGGCTTCCCCTAACTCGTCTAGATTTATTGGGGAGTCTAATCGTATATGTACCGCTATAGATTGTTCAGTTGTGAGAGCGGTTGAGCTAGTGAGTTTTCAGCTCCGGGATGTTACTTGTCAATGTTATATTTCATTCCGACAGGGTAAGAGTGTGGATGCTTCCCCATTAGCGTGGCTTGAGTTTAGTCCTGCTTTTCTCACTAGATTTCTTCCCCATAGTATTAGGGATGCTAGAGCTTGGGAGTTCGAGCAGTTAGTTCAGGGAGAGCAGATGTCAATATCAGAGTATGATACACAGTTTACCAGGTTAGCCCACTTTGCACCACACTTGATAAGTATAGAGGAAATGAAGGTGAAGCGGTTTGTGAATAGACTTCAGGATTATTTATTTAGGTCCATTTAGATTATAAAGTTTATGACCTATGCCCAGCCCTTAGATATGGCACTTCGGTTTGAGATGCAAGTCTGGGGTAAACAGGAAGAGAAAGGGTCCCGTAAGGGATTTAGAGCAGAGAGTTATGGTAAACACCATAGAGGTGAGCACAGCCAGCCTCCACATACATCGAGCCTTCCTCCAACTATTCTTCAAGGTAGAGAGGTTATGCGTAGAGGTCCTGACCGTAAACCCAGTTAAAGTACCACCTCTCGTACATTTTCATCATTTTCTGTGGCACAGCCAGTCCCGTTAGCATGTTAGATATGTAGACGTTTCCATATGGGTGGTTGTCAATAGGAGGTTAGGACGTGCTTTCAGTGTGGTCAAGTAGGTCATTTGAAGAAAGATTACCCTGTATGTCCTAAATCTCTAGGTAGAGATATAGAGTCACTAGGTACCCCAATAGTAGTGGCTACACCTACAGATGAACCAGTGATAATGTCAAAAGTCCTGAGAGATTGTGTGGTAAGCATTAATGGGCACGATTATTGTGCTAATTTGATATTACTAAAGATATTGAGCTTTGATGTTATATTGGGCACAGATTGGCTATTTAAGAATCATACAATAATGGATTGTAGGAAGAAGACTGTTATATTGCAATCATCTGGTAAGCAAGTCCGAATGTACCAAAGGGATCGGAGTGATGTTCCTCATAACTTAATATTCGCCTTACATGCCTTCAGATTGCTTAGAAAGGGAAACACCGGGTATCTAGCATATGTAACAAAATCTAAGGGTGTTGATGTAAGCATAGATCATATTCCAATAGTTAGAGAGTATCCTGATGTATTTTCAAAAGAGTTACCTAGATTACCTCTAGACATGGAGATTGAATTCTGTATAAACATAGCCCCTAATACGCAGCCTATATCAATTTCACCATATAAGATGGTTCTTACAGAACTTAGAGAGTTAAAGGCACACCTGCAGGATCTTCTAGATAAGGGTTTCATATGCCCTAATATGTCTCCTTGGGGTGCACCGGTATTGTTTGTGAGGAAGAAGGATAGAACGCTTCGATTATGTATTGATTACCAGCAGCTAAATAAAGTAACTATTAAAAACAAATATCTATTGCCAAGGATTAATGACTTGTTTGATCAGTTGCAAGGGGCACAGTATTTCTCAAAGATTGACCTAAGGTCAGAATATCACTAGCTTAAGATTCGGAAGGAGCATATTCCGAAAACAATGTTCCGGACGAAATATGAGCATTATGAGTTCCTAGTAATGTCTTTTGGTTTGACTAATGCACCAGCAGCTTTTATGGATTTGATGAATAGGGTATTTAAACCTTTTCTAGATCAATTTGTGATAGTGTTCATTGATGATATCATGGTGTATTCCAAAAGTAAGCAAAAGCATATTGAGCACCTTTACAAGGTGTTACAGATACTGAGGAAGCATAGATTGTATGTAAAGCTATCGAAGTGTGAGTTCTGGTTGTCAAAGGTGATGTTTCTAGTTTATGTGGTATCTAGTGAAGGGATTAGTGTGGACTCACAGAAGATTAAGGCTATACATAGTTGGCATCGACCAACCAGTGTGACTGAGATACGAAGTTTTCTAGGGTTAGCAGGTTATTGTAGACGTTTTATAGAGAACTTCTCTAGGATTACTGCTTCATTGACACGGTTAACTCAAAAAAATGTTAAATTCGAGTGGTCTGATGCATGTGAGAAGAGTTTTCAAGAATTAAAGGAGTGATTGACTATTGCTCCTATACTGGTATTACCCACAGATACAAAGGGATATATAGTATATTGTGATGCATCTAGAGTGGGTTTAGGTTGTGTGTTGATGCAGCAGGGTAGGGTGATAGATTATGCATCATGGTAACTGCGTCCTTATAAGCAGAATTACTTCACTCATGACTTAGAGATGGCAGTAGTGATCTTTGCACTTAAGATATAGAGACATTATATGTACGGTGAGACATTTGATATATATATATATATATATATCATAAAATCCTTAAATACATCTTAAGTCAGAAAGAACTCAACTTGAGGCAGAAGAGGTGGGTTGAGCTTCTAAAAGATTATGATTGCACTATACAATATCATCTTGGAAAGGCAAACGTGGTAGTAGATGTCTTAAGCAGGAAATCAATGGGGAGTCTATCGCATATAGCAGTAAGTAAACATCAAAGGGTGAAGGAGTTGCATGATTTTTTTAGAGATGGAATATTGTTTCAAATAACAGATCAGGGCTTGTTGATGGCACAGATTCAGGTGAGGTCTGTTCTTATTGATGAGATTCGTGCAGCTCAAGAGTTGGATTCGAGGGTGCAGTCTATTAAAAGCCGTATAGGGCAAGATGCAGAATGAGAATATCATATTGATAGTGAAGGCATCCTCAGGAGACAAGATAGGATAGTAGTACCTTCAACACCGGAGTTGAGACATTCATTGTTAGATAAGGCTCATGCTTCATCATATACGATGCATCTTGGTATTACCAAGATGTATTATGATCTAAGAGATTTGCACTGATGGGAAGGAATAAAGAGGGATATTGCCGAGTATGTATCATGATGTCTTACTTGTCAACAGGTTAACGCTGAGCACCAGAGACTAGCAAGAACACTATAGAATTTAAAGTTTCTTGAGTGGAAGTGAGATCAGATTACCATAGATTTTGTAGTTGGACTTCTAAAGGTTATAACTTTATTTGGTTGATTGTTGATCGATTGACTAAGTCCGCACATTTTCTTCCAGTAAAGACTACTTACTCTGCAGCTTAGTATGCCAAAATCTATTTAGATGAGATCGTATCACTTCATGGTATCCCTATCTCGATTGTCTCAGATAGAGGTACTTAGTTCACATCTAAATTCTGGCAATCATTCTAGGAGGCTTTAGATACATAGTTACACTTTAGTACAGCCTTTCACCCTCAGATAGACAGTCAGTCTAAGTATACTATTCAGACATTAGAGGATATGTTGAGAGCCTTTATACTTGATTTCGAAGGCAGTTGGGACTTACACTTGTCATTAATTGAGTTTGCATATAATAATAGTTATCATGCAAGTATTCAAATGGCTCCGTTTGAAGCCTTATATGGTAGAAAATGTAGATTTCCGGTAGGTTGGTTTGACGTTGGTGAACATAAGCTGCTAGGACTTAATCTAATATAAGAATTTGTGGAAAAGGTTAAACTAATCAGAGAACAAATGAAGATAGCATAAGATAGACAGAAATCTTACACAGACCATCGGAAACGGGATTTAGAGTTCTTTGTAGGAGATGATGTATTTATGAAGGTTTCTCTATTCAAAGGTGTAATGAGATTTGGCAAGAAGGGTAAGTTGAGTCCAAGGTATATTGGCCCTTTCCAAATACTCAAAAAGGTGAGGAACCAAGCATATGAGCTTGTATTACCTCTAAGCATGGACAAAATCTATCATGTGTTTCATGTTTCGATGCTCCCAAAATATGTGCATGATGAGTCAAACATATTAGCACCACTAATTGTTGAGGTTGAATAGAACTTGTCTTATGTGGAGCAACTGGTGGCAATAGTGGGCAGAGAGGTCAGGAAGCTACGTTCTAGGCAGATTCTATCAGTTAAGGTTATATGGCAGCATCATCTGGATTAAGAGGCTACCTAGGAATCTGAGAAAGTAATGTGGAGACAATTTCCCTGATTATTTATGGATTAAGGTATGTTATTTTAGACATGACTAAATCCGATTCGAGGATGAATCATTTTAAAGGGGAAGAATTATCATGATCGCATAATTAGATAAAATAAGAATACATAATCCACGCGTACGACAGTGGTAGATAAGAGTATCAATATTGTCTGTAAAATAATACATAAATAAATAGTGTATATATATCGTATGTATTAATATATCTATATATATATATATAGATATATATATATATATATGGTACTTAAATTAATAATAATACATATATATATATGTATAGTGTTGTATGGCATATATGAATAATAGTTAAGTTAATGCCAAAATATATATATATATATAAGGTATGAGTATAAGTACCTAAGTAAAGTGCATGTAATAAATATATCTATATATAATGCATTAGTACCATATAAGCATAAGTACCTAAATAAAATGCATGTAGATATATATGAAATGTTTGTACTGTATGTGACATACATGGAAATGAATCTCTAAGCTATAAAAAATCAAAACAATGCATTGTCGGTCAATTGAATTCAATTTCATTTGGAAGCTAAAATCACAAGAAGCAAAACCGAATTGGGAGAGGAAGTTAAGGAGAGAAACTGAGAGTTGTATGCATTAATCACCATTTAGCCGATTAACAATTGGTTTGGCAGATTAAATGAAAGGTTAGTTAGAGGGGAAGAGGAGGTGTTCAATTAATGCAAGGTTTGGACAAATTGAAGGCTAATAAAAGGAAGACTAAAAGAGAGAAAGTGAGTTAGCAAACTGAAATGGGAAAGTGAAGAAGTGGCTGAATTTTGGGTGAGGAAGGAAGGAAAATGGTCAGATGATACAAAAAGGGAGATTGAAACTGAGATAAAGGTGAGTATGGTCACTAAATTATGAAGTTGTTGCTGTGTGTGTGAGTAAAAATTGTGATGGAATTATGAAATTGTGGTTGTGGATGAATTAAACATGCTTTGGGTGGTTGGTTTAGGGTGAGTGGCAATGCTTGATCAGAAAAGTTGGTGAAACCGATGAGAAACAAGCTTGGCTGAGAAAAGGGCAGTGCTAAGAGGCAAAAAAACCAATAAGAAAAAAGCCGTAACAGTAAGCTTCGGTGACATTCATAGAAATTAAATGTTAAATTTATGATAAGGCATGTATTAGTTGATATTGTGCATAAAAAATTGTGTTGTGTTATGGGATTTATGTTGTTAAAATAATTTGATATGTATAAGGTAAATGGTGGTAGTATGTGAATATGCATAATTGTGGTTATATTGAGAAAATATAATGTACGAAATGTGGTCGATAAGCTTGGAAAGTGTTGATGCAAGTAGTGAGATATTGCCGAAAATCGAAAATAGAAACTTGCGATGCCAGTAGGTTGCAATTGTGTGTTCAAACGAATGATGATTTGAGTTGATAAAATTGATATATAAGAGTGTCGTAAGATGTTTTTAGGGTAGCGTACATGAGCGGAGTGCCGAACGGGGTGTATCACGAGCGAAACGCATGAGTGTAGGCTGTAAAAATTTCTGCGCAGGGTACGATAAAATGGAGATTTTGGGAGTTCTAGACCTCTGATTGACAAACCATGAAATGTTACAGAAACTAGACACATAGGGTCACGACATATACAAAAATCAGGTCAAAAGGTTGAGTGAGTCGGTATAGTTTATTGTTATAACCGAGCTATCCTGTCGACAGTTTATAGTCGAATACACTGAGTAGGGTGGCAAAAAACGGTTATAACTTGGGCGTTTCGACTCGAAATGTAAATCTGCAAGAAGTGATAAAAAATAGACATATAATAGAATGTGTTAGGAAGCTTAGAATAAATTACCTTACCTGTTTAAATGCATCGCAACTTTGGAATTCGTCGAGGTGTAGAATGTATTGTGCGGGTGACCAAGGTGGGCAAGTTCGGTTTAGTCTTATGAGGGGATGGTCTGATTTCATGCATAGCATATTTATGTATCTATTTAGTTAGAAAAAAATGAATCTAATACAATAATATATATATGCTGTAGATCGTCAAGCCGACCGTCCGCCGACACCGCTGTAGTACGAGTACACCACAATTATTATGGTGAGTGGGTGGTTGTTTGTGTATTTATGTATGTTTATACTTAGAATGAGTATTGAAATCATGTATGATGTACACGCAGTTTAAATCATATTAAGTCATGTTTAGATGCACCTACATGATTATGCTATATAATAATAAATAGTAGTGATAGGTGATGATTTATTTATGTCTATGTATAGGACATAGATGCAAGTATGTATGAGGAATAAATACTGAAGTTATGCTTGAATTTGAGTAACATAATAATTTGGTTACATATGATTTGTTGTGTGATAAATGATGCCAAAAAGAATGAGGTTATTAAGTGTTTGACAAGATAATAGCTGCAAGTGACGATTGTTACCTATATATATATATATATATATACTTATGAATCTATTGCATGAAGATACAAAATGAAAGATTGAGATGTTAAATCTTGTAAATTGTTTGTATATGATGATTGTGTTGTGACAGGGGATGGCGATACATAACGCCACTGGTAACTGAATTATAACTTGGGGGACGGCGATACGTAACGCCTCAAGAGTATCTACAGGTTATTTTCGTGTTTAAGGGGACGGCAATACGTAATGCCCCTAAGCACTGATATTTCTTAGTGTTAAGGGGGACAGTGATACGTAATGCCCTAAGGCACTGGTGTGTTCATTTTGGTGTTTTAGAGGACGGGGATACGTAACACTCTTAAACACTAGCATATTTAAAATGTTGTGAAATATGTTATATGTTGCTATGCAAAATTCTCTTGTGCGTGAAAGGATTATTATATGACATTATGTGTTTAATGCTAAACTATGAATGTAAATCTAAAAATGAGATATAATCTAGTGTCTACATCCACTCACTGAGTCACATAGGACTCAATCTTTCTCTCTTTTTAGTTTTTACAGGATTTAATTTCTTGGTAAGTGGATAGGATGACTTGAAGACACAACGTGGAGGAGGAGTCATCATTCGCAGTCACCACTGTGTCAAGTCTATCTCACATAGAGATTGGTGGTGTTATTTTGCATGTCACATGTTGTATATCATGTGTTGTTGATAGAGTATGTAATTAAACCACCATGTGTAGCTGCTAGTGGCATTTTGTGATACAGGAGGTATTTGAGATTGTATATTTGTATATAGGTATTTAAGTATTTGCTGTAGCGGCATGATGCCTTATTATGTTTATATATTGATATTGATGTGAGTTTGTATAAGAATGCATGTAAACAAGATTTGGTAAGGCTTAAGGTGATAGGACAGACCTGTCGCCTGCAGGTAACACTCCGAAATGGGGATATTATATCATAGGTCAGTTGGCCTTTTTGGGGTTTTCTATGGACTTTGAGTTGTAAACGGATTTGATCCTTCAGTCATTCTTGTCTAACTTTGACTAGTTTGTTACCAGTTATCATATAAACAAACTAGAGCATACTCTTCCTGAATTTATGAGTGAAATCATTTCATTTCATAAGAGAGTCTCAAAGTGTAAAGGGAAGGAGACTGTTCTTGCTGAGATGTCTTATGGTAAGATATCAAAGAAAAAAGCCAAGAAGTCCTCCGAGGTTAGACCCAAAGGAGGATCTTCCAAGAAAAGGAAGAAGGGCAAGGGCAAACGAGTTGCCAGTAGTCAAGCAAATGATAAGTGTCATCATTGCAAGAAACTAGGGCAGTGGAAAAGGAACTATCCTTTTTATTTGGAGAGCCTGAGACTGAGGAAGGCGCAAGGTACACTTTCTTGTCATGTTATAAAAACTGAATTAAATGTTAGTTCAAATTTAAATAGCTAGATAATTGATTCGGCTGCCACTTCTTATATTTTATGTCGTTACAGGACCTTCATAGTAAGCAGTTGCTGGAGAAAGGTGCAGTGACACTGAAGATGGTAAATGGAGTAATAGTTACTGCCACTTGCTCAAGGACTTGTAGAATTGTTCTGCCTTCGGGTCATGTTTATATTGTACAAAACTATGTATTTTGATACTGTCAGTAGAAATATTTTGTCTGTCCATTAAATTTGTAAATAGGATTACACTTTTATGTTTAATGGGTGTAAATGTTATATTTATTTGAGAAATAAATTGATTGACAATAGCTTGAATGTAAGTGGTTTATATGTTCTTGAGACTAATGAAATTAACATGACTAATACTATTAATAAGAAACGATCTAGAAATAAATTTAATTCAAAACTTATATGGCATCATAGATTAGGTTATATTAGAGATAAGAGGATTATGAAGATGGGTAGAAATGAACTGATAAGTCCATTGGGTTCTGAACCCTATCCAACTTATGAATCCTGTCTTTAAGGTAAGATGATCAAATCGTCCTTTGTTAGACAAGGGAATAATGCCAATAAAGTTCTTGAATTGATGTATATTGAGTATGTGGTCCGTTTAGTGAAATGGCTAGAGAAGGTTTCTCATACTTCATAACCTTTACTGATGATCACTCACGGTATGGTTATGTGTACTTATTGAAGTACAAATTTG
>JAXCLQ010071352.1:0-10053 GCA_035584115.1 Cedrela odorata
ATGCCCATCAATGCCATACTAGATATATACCACGATACTCATATACAGAATAGCATATGCACAAATGTCAATATACACAGAAATGTACAAAAGATACTCATAATGTATATACATAATTGGGCGTTGTGCCCAATTTACAAAACAGACAAAAACATTAACTCCTAGATGATTGTATAAAGAATTTGGAATCCTAATGTTCTTCACGAATATCTCCTAGAATCCTCACCTAAAAGGAAATCTTGCAATCACTGAAAACTGTGGTGGGGTGAGTTTTGGGAAAAACTCAGTGAGTGGATATTGAATTAATAATTTTAAGTAAATTTAGTTTCGAGATAAAATATGTTTAAAGTTAAAATCAATTTTATACATAAATTATGTTAACAGGACATCCACTGCGTATTATTATAATTTTAGAATTATAATTTCAAATAGTCACATGAAAACAGAATAATATGCAAAGATATGTATAGATTTCAGGTCAGATATCATATCGCCCTTCGCCTCCTACTTCTCACATGTACTGGTACCTCCACAGAACACAAATTGGGATGTGCTTTCAAAGCACATAAACTTCCTCCCTTATGTCTCCCAGCTAGAGTCAAATAAAATTTAAAATAACGGCTAGCATACTATTAGAAATACAGAAGTCAAAAATAAAACACAATTCAAAACACCATGACCGCCTCCTGGCTTCAAAATCAATATCTCACCAACTCCTCATAAACAAAATATATATAGAGCTCAAAGTAAGTTTCATTTTTCATATAAAAATATAATGTAAATCAATTCATAAATAAGCTATTTCTTATTTCATAAACAATAAGTTTTATAAAACAATTTTCAGGAAATGAAAAGCATGTAAAAATTCCACCCACAGGTGTCGCCAAAAACAGAACATAAATCAGATCACTATGGGCTGGGGTGGTCGCTTCCTTAGCCTATCGAGGGGTCAATTTAACTCTAAGACGTCTGAATTGCAAGTAATTTTAAAAATCCCCAATTTGTGAATAGTAATACTATTCTCCTCCCGGCTTAATCGTTAACCGAATCACTCAAACAAAGCTCTTAGAGTGTAGCCCGTATCATGTACGTGTAATTTATAGCAAGAAATAGAACTTTAATCGATTAAAATTGGAATAATTTGAAGAAATTTGAAAAAAAAAATTAAAAACAATGGCAAAGAAAGCTACTGGAATGAAGATGACTCCCCTGGGTTCGCATCCAGCTAATGTTAAATTGAGATTAAATTTTAATGAAATAATTATTTTGCCCTTGAAGAAAATAAAAAGAAATTTAATAGTAAGGGTAAATAAATCATTTGTAATTTTTTTATATACATATATTATATTCTAGACTTTGATTTTCTCTTATCTGACATCGGATTTGACTTAAATTTGATTTATATCAATCCTTATCGAGTTCGCTTTTCATAGAAACAAACCGTTTATCAATCAGAATTTTTTATCAACACCCATTTTTGTTTGAAGGTCGGGTGCGAGGATAAAGCTTTAAAAAAAAATTTCTAAACTTAACAAATTGTTATTTAATCACTCTCAATTGCTAATTAAATATTAATACATAGTTAGTAGCTCGATTTTTAACACCTAGACATAAATTTATAAAATGATAAAATTACCCTTCATGTGTAAAATGACTGAAATGCCCTTAGTTTAAATTTTGGGGTATTACATTCTCTTCTTCTTCAAATAAGTGAGGGAATTTATTCCTTATCAACTCTAGCCACGGGTTGCTCCTGATATGACAAGTTTTCGTCTAACTTTACCATTTGAGGTTCAAGGACGTGCGACTCATCATAGATATATTTCCTCAATATGGATACATGAAAGACTTGATGTATCTTATTCATACTAGGTGGAAAAGCTAACTCATATGCCCTACCCCCAACTCGTCGAAGAATCTAAAGAAAGTCCAATATATCTCGGGCTCAACTTACTCTTCTCGCCAAATCGCATAACTTTCTTAAAAGAAGAAATCTTCATAAACACCTAATCCCCCTCAAAATCAATCATGCATGCTTGTAACATGTCCTCTAGAGTCTATATTATTCTCTCTAATTGTCCATCTGTTTAATGATTAAATGCAGTACTGAAATAGAGTTAAATGCTTAAAGCTTCTTGGAAGAACTATCAGAACTTCGATGTAAATTGAGAATCTAGATCTAAAATGATAGAAACATATATACCATGCAAAGAAATTATAGGTAATCTTAACAAGAAGGAAATGGGTTGACTTCATCAATCTATTTACGATGACTCATATAGAATTACATCCTTTAAAAGTGCGAGGAAGACCTATAATGAAATCCATGGTCACTTTGTCCCACTTCCATTCAAGTACTTACAAACTCTAAAGTATACCAGACAGTTTCTGATGTTCTGCTTTTACCTGCTAACAGGTCAATTACTTGGCCACAAATTCAGCAATATCTCTCTTCTTTTCATCTATATACGGAGTCAAAATTTGAGCTTCTTTAATTCCCTCCATTAAAACATATCTCAGTATTCTTTTTCGAATAACATAATCCAAATCACAACTCATGAGTTTATAATAACAACGACATACACAAGTCAAGATTTCTTTGTGTCAAGTCATAAAACGACTTTTATATTTGCATTTTAATTTAATGAATTCAATCATCTATATACAATCAACATACGATATTAATATCCATTCTCGAATACCACAATCTCAAGTCACAATTCACAAATTCATTACTACTCGACTCAGTCTACTGCATTTTCTATTAACCATTTCCATAATCATAATAATTTTAACTCTACAAAGTAATATCCTTCACCACATATACTTCATCATTAATTTAAGTAATTATTTGAAACACATTACTATTCATTTCCATATCATAACTAAAGCATAATCTGTAAACTATAATCATTCAGCATATCCTCAATTATGGTCATTATATAAAAATCTAAAATTCTTCAATTTCATAAATAGTTATAATCTGTGACAATAGAAAAATTGTTTCATAGTACATATAAAAATAAATTTTTATAATATGGCGTAAAGATGAAATACATCAAGATCCCTTCACTTAGCCATCGACCTTCTTCGCTTGTATAATCACTTAAATTGTACACCAATCACATCTCATAAGCTCATGATAATTCACCACTTCTATAACATTCATACTAATCTTACTATGTTTTCCTCAACGAGTATAATACAACCACAATTCATAAATTTCATTAACCTTAAACGTCATTAACATATTCGAGAGAAAATAGTTTCAATAATCTCAAATAGCCATACATTATATAGAGTGATACATCAAGCATATTAACAAATTTAATCGAAGTTTCAAGCACTTGTATTTCAAATACTAGGTCCAAGTAGCAATCTCATTTTCAAACCTTAACTTAATTAAATAAATTATCTATAGCCAATTAA
The DNA here is from genome assembly GCA_035584115.1 of Cedrela odorata. NCBI lineage: Eukaryota > Viridiplantae > Streptophyta > Magnoliopsida > Sapindales > Meliaceae > Cedrela > Cedrela odorata. The sequence continues at coordinate 3,430 of JAXCLQ010071352.1, forward strand.
CATACAAATCTTTAGATCCTTCCTCACATGGCACAATCAAAGTTATAATTCATATCTTTATAGTATCTCAACACTTTATCGATATTTTCGTTCATCATTCTTATGTTCATCATAATCACAACTTCATCAAGCAATATCCAATGTAATCCTAAGAATTTAATCAAATCATTCATCACTTATATTTCATTATTAAACTCAAATAATTATTTGATAAATATAATAATTCATTCACATGTTATAAATCAATTCCCAATCTATGAATTCATAATATTTCATATACCCTTGATATCATTGAAAACCTTCTCAATAACCATAAAAATCATAAAATTTAATAGGTCATAACCGAAGTCAAGTTAAAGAACTTAGTTGGGATTCCAACACATGTAATTTAAGTCTTTATTCAACAATTCTCAGAGAAACAGTTATCCACCACTATACAATCCAAATCTTTCTCTCATCCTTGTTTAATACACGCAATAAATACATTCTAGTAAAAAATATATTTAAAAATTAGATACTAATGGCTGTTGAGTTTATGGAGGATAACCATAATCACAATGATATGAGTTGTGAAAACTATTTGACAATAGCAAGAGGTCTGAACTTCCAAGGATCTCAACAACATGAGTTGTGAAGATTATCTTATACAACTTATCTGAGTTGTGAAAACTATCTTATATGCTAAACTGTGAAGACTATCTTAGCAACTGGTATGATTTTTGGCATTTCATAGCCTCTGTTTCATCCTGAACTATATGTATGTCAATTAGTTTTCCCTCAACTTATAGCTTGAGTTATAGTGGCCTCCAAGAACTTTAATCATTATAATTTTTGTTCCCTAAGTTTGTTTTTCCAAAGCATTTTATGGTAGGCAACAACAACATTTAGTCTTGTTGTAGTGTTAGTGTTGAAATTAAGACTGGAAAGTTGGGTACATGTGGGTTTTCTACTCGTGGAGAAAAGATGGAGGGCAAATAACTATATGTCGGAGGAAATTTATGTTAAAAGTTGGTCAATAAAGCAAACAATGCCAATTTATATTTTTAATTTGATGGGTGAAAGGGAGAAAAATGCATCATATTCTTAGCTGGATGTTCAAATATCTTGTCTCTTTAATCACTACAAAACTTGTGGCGAAGCTAGAAATAAAAAGTCGAAGGAGTTTGCAATTTTGATCAATTCTAATTCAATTTTACTAAGTGGTCTAATTTTAAATTTTTTGGATATTTTTGCCCTCATGACTAACTAAACGCTAAAATATTCCTACTATAGTGAAACAATTATAGTGTTTTTATCTTCTAGTACATTCTAAAATCCTTAAAACCTAAAATCTTAAACCCTATAACTGTAAATCCGAACTACAGTACCCGTGCATTAGTTTTTTATTGTCATGACCGTATTTTCTACAAAATAATAATACATAAAATACTAGTTTATGTGATACAAGAAAAGACCATAAAATAAAAATTTAAAAGTTTGTGTTAAAGAATAATGCAAACTTATGATACACGGTAAGCAAGTCAAAAGTTTAAAGGACCTAGGATATATATATATATATATATATATGAGTGTGTGTGTGTGTGTGTGTGTGTGTATTTATGTAAAATGCATGAGTTATGATTTAAATTGTAGAGTGTTAAGTTAAAAAAAAAACAAATCATAAAACAATTACTTAAACCATATATATACATATACATATACATAAATATATCTCAATAGCTTTAAAAAAATTCAATTGCCTTAAACTTCTTTTTCCTTTCGGTATTGGTCTTCAATTGTGTTATGTTTGACTTCACCAAAGAAAACAAAAATTGAAAGAAGAATAAAGGGAAGTAGTCAAACTGGTCCACCATAAATCTATATGTACCAAACCTTTTTACCATATATGCATATGTATGTAAACATAAACCATAGCTTTATATTCTCCCTTCATTCGACTGTTTCATTTATGCAAGGACAAAATAAATGAAAAACTAAAATTAGAAGAGAGAGAGCAAGGAGACCGAGAGGAAGATGTGCATGTATAAGAAATTTTGGCCGATTGAAATCAAAATTGTGGCCAAAGCGATCTAAGGTAAGAGAGAAGTTGTTTGACTGAAGTAATTGAAGGAGAATGAAGAGTGAGGCTTGGTCGAAGTAAGGAGAAAAGAAATGGGGCTGGAATAGAGCAAGTTTAGTGAGAGCACAATGTGTTATGGCCGAATTTGGTGGACAAGAAAGGAGGGTTGACTGAATTAGAGCAAGGCTGAGAGAAAGCAAGCAAGGCTGCTGGAAATTTGAGTGAGTTGGTGAGTAATTGATCGAAAAAGAAAAAAAACAGAGGAGGAATCAACTTGGACGAGCGGAGGAGAGGATGAGAAAGAGAAATCACAGTAAAGAGAAGGCATTTCAGCAAGTCATGGTAAGCCACAATGTGTTGAGTTGGTAAATGTTGGATTGTAAAAGTGTTAGATAGCACTAGTATATAATTGTGTTGCATTATGTATATATGATTGTTGCCAAAATGGTTAAATGTGCATAAAATGAATTTAGGACAGTATGTGTTGTGGGAGAAATAGTTTGGTTGTAAAAAAATGAGTGTGTGAAGTGAAACTGAAGAGTTGAGAAGTGCAGATGTTGTATGTGTTGTATCGCCGAAAAATCAGAACACAAACTTGCAATATCGGTAGGTCGCAGTTGTGTGTACTTATGGTGAGCATTTTGAATTGATAAAATGATAAAATAGTAGTATTATAAGACATATTTGGGGTAGCGTACGAGAGTGGAGTGTCAAACAGGTGAGAGTGTGAGCGAAATGCATAAGCGTCGGTCGCAGGTAAATTCTGCGCTGGGTTAGTAAAATAAGGATTGAATGAGTTCTGGACCTCGGATTGAGGAACCGCAAAATTTTGCATAAAGTAGACACATAGGGGCACGGCATAGTCAAAAACTAGGTCAAGATGTTGAGCGAGGCAGTACTAGATTTTGTAGGAACCAAACTGCCCCGTGGAGAGGTCTCAACTGGTTACACTGAGTAAGGTGGCGAAAACCTGTTATAAGTTGAGCATTCGAACTCGAAATATGAATTCACGAGAAGCGATAGAAACTAGACGCGTAGCATAACGTGTCCTGAAAAACTTAGGTTGTAATACCTTACCGGTGCAACGCACCTCAAGTTCGAAATTAATCAATACGCAGTGAGCACCATATGAATTTTCGAAATGTGTAAATTTGGTTTAAACTTGTGGGGGGAGGGGGGTGCACAAATTAGATGTACAATATAATTGAGTATTAATTCAGTTACAATGAAATAATATAACATAGAAAATTATGTGTTATAGATCGTCTGGCCGACTGCCCCTTAACCCCACGATGAAATTACTTTAATAAAAAAAATTAAGTTATATTATAAAAGAAATGGAGTAAACAAATTTTAAAAAAAAAACTTTTAACATTATTAATCTTTTTGGCCAGTAGAAGTCATATCAAACGAGCTTTAAGAGCATGTAACTTAATACTAAAAGGTATTTTAGTTATTTTAATGGAATTAACTTGACACAAACATATACAATATATTTTTATTTATATAATATAATAATAGAGGGATCCAGATTTTATCATCCCAAAGTATAATATTTTCTCATGTATGTCTGCTCTTTGTCAACTTTCATTTATTTTGTAACCCTACATGTGTATGGAAACAGAAATCCAAAATCTAAAATCACTTCCAATTCTCTCTATTCCAAAGTTGGTTTCTTGCTCTCTACATATATAAAACTAAAATAGTTTGTTTTCTTCATCCCTTTGCCTTAATTTTCTCCATTTTCTCTCTTATTTTTCTAGCTTTCTTCATGGCAGCTTCTTCTGAAACTGTTGCCATAAAATTATAGCTTCTGCTTTCTGTTTTACAACAAATTCATGGATATACCTGTTATTTATTCCAAGGAAATTGGGTTTATGATATTTCGTATCCTCTTTACAACACATCCAAAGATTGTCCATTTATTGAGAAGGAATTTGATTGCCAAAATAATGGCAGGCCTGACAAAGATTATCTTAAATATAGATGGCAGCTCAATAGCTGCAACTTACCAAGGTAAATATCTATCAAAACCCCCAGTCTTTATTATTATTATTATTGTTGTTTTTCTGGCGGTACAGAACAAAATCTTTCCATGAGATTAAATGTTAGAATTAAGTTTCTCAAATTTATTGTTGAATTTTTGAAGTAATATATATGGTTGTGATTTTGATGATACTGCTGTTGTGTCATAACAAAATTGTTATATTAGTTATATTCTTGTATGATGTTATCAAAAAGATAGGCAATAGGGCATGAAGATTGTTTTATATTTTTTTTAATTTTATTTTAGAGGATGAAAAATAAAATAAAATAATAAGAAATTATTGATTATTTTCAAACATATATCATTTTAAAAAGATTACCAAACATAGCCGAAATTATTTTTTAAGAAATCATTCTACTATAAGCACAAAAAATTAAAATCATGGTTAATATCACTCTAAATAAATAAACCCACTAATAATAATCGACAAAGATTGATTCTATTTTAACAAAATAATAATAATAATGAACAAAAAATTTAACAAATATATGACATATTTTTATGGTATAATATTATTAAAATTATATATATATATATATATCTTTCTTATATTTTAAAAAGAATGATCATGAAATTTTAAAAATTATATTTTTAGTGGAAAGTAGAAAGAAGTTAATAAATCGGGGTCATTAAATTGGTGCTTTGATTATTTATGACATGTATGAAACTATATTTCTAAAGCAAAACTGTTTTCCCTTAATTTTTGGTTTTTCAAATTGACTTTGATGTAAAAAAGTTATCATTGTCCCATGAAAGGAAAAAATTATAGTTCAATTGTCAAAACAACTCTTTCTAAGAACCAAACCATAAATCAACAACTATTAAAACAAATTGTTATTTCTTTATAATATTTTTATAATTTATATATATAAATTAAATTAATTTTTTACATTCCGAATCTTGAGTCTACTTGTAACAACCGCTATAAATCATCATGATGCACCCTATATACCTGAAATGCAACATAAGAGCTTATAAGATTTTCCTTAATTATAAAACATGTATCACAGCTTACAAATCGTTTAATCCCATCCATAAGATCATTAACAAACATTGATCATTAATAATCAAAACATTCACATATTAGTTGGACAAACATAAGAATTTACATAAACATTTAATTTATAAATATTTTACAAAATATTCAATAAATCTACCTACTGGAACTAAATACATAAGTGAGTCAGAGAAACCTAACCAGAGTGCCGTAAACTCTCAACGACTACCACTAATCTAGCAAGTACTAAAACGCCTAACCTAAAAGCTGTAAAGGTGAATGATGAGTATATGACTATACTTAAATGAGTAAATAAACACATATACATATACATACATGCACACGTATTTCTAAATACAAATATTGAAATTTATTTCACTATATATTCAAAAGTATATTTACATATTTCATTTCATCAAATAACAGAAATCAGTTTGTAAGTCTGCATACGATTTTAAATAATTAACTGAGCTAGTTATCCTTTTTGGACGCGTTACCTTAGTCAAGAATCAATCCGTAATCACCAGTAAGTATTTCATGCATAGATTATATGCAATAAATTTTTTATCAACTATAAAATCATTTTATCATGTTTTACAAAATCATTCATTTATTGTAGAAACATGCATTTATAAAAACACAAACTTGTCTCACTGATGTTGGTCCCGAGTAGTCATTTGGTGACACAAGTGATTATCCTCGTAATCTGTCAAATCTAAGATAATTTTATCAAACCTTAAAGACTTTTCATACGATATCTATAACTGTACATACATGTATTCGACACACAGTGGGCTTGCTATGACCTTTTCTCTTTATATCAACTCTACTGTAGCTCACTCACCTATGCGGCCTCTTATAGGTTCGTCTATAAACTACCTCCCTATAGTTACAGTAAAAAAACAGGCTCATTGGTTATATATCAAGAACTGGCCCACTAACCACTTTACCAATATACATGTATAATCAAATCATTTTCAAATAATAATTTTAAAACAAATAAATCAAAGTCGGCCTCCCTAACCATTTCAGCATGTATATGAAGTAAACTTTTAACAACAAAACGATTATATAAATCATCCCAATATCAATTTAAAACATATGAAAAAATATTCATTTCAAATTTTACTTTAACAATAAAAATCGTTTGTTTAACACATAAGTAATATATATATATTTATAACATATATATATATATGTATAATATAAATATATTTACATATTCATATATACATAAATTTACTCACAACAAGGGGAGGGTAACCACTCCCACTAAGGGTACTAGCGCTTATTCAGTCCTTCCCCCGCGTTCTTGAAGCCTAATATCACATATATAAATAATCATGAATTTCAGGATTCAAATAATTATACTCTAATTCATTAAATGCAATATTTATGAAAAATGCAACTAAAATTCCTTAATTTGACATATTTTACTAAATTTAACTAACTAAGGTCATTTATCCAATTTCTAATAATGAAATCTCATGGCTAACTTATTTCAAATTCTCATTTCTGTCT
>JAXCLQ010071353.1:0-12236 GCA_035584115.1 Cedrela odorata
TACGACACGATTGGTTCAAGGCATATCTCCAACAATATACACATTCTGACTAATATCCAACTCATATTTGACCATTATATGCTTCAATTGGTTCAACTAATACAAATCTACATTTTCCATACAAAATCAAAATAAATCTCATATGAATAGTGAACCCTAAGATTTCAACTTGTTACCAAATCTTAAAATTAAGCCTATAATGAGTTAATAGGCTTACCTTTAGCCTGTAGAAGTCTGTAAAAACTCACATTATCGATTGAATGCAAAACTCTCAAATTCTCTTCAAAACCCTCAAATTCTCTTCAAAACCCTAGCTCTTTCCTTGCTGTTTCTAATCCAAAAATGGTACCAAATTAATGTAAGAAGAGTGGGTAGTCACTTGGCCATGAAATATGGGTGAAAACCACCAAGGATTTGAAGAGGTTTTGAAAACCAAAGAGAGATAAAGAGAGGAATGTATTTTTAGAGAAAGAAAGGGAAATGAACAAATGAAAATATACTGAAATGATTTTCCCCCCTCTCAGGTATTTATAAAAGTAGGTGAAATGACCAATTTACCCATCGAATTTTGTCTAAATCTGTGTCATGTATCGATATTTTTAGCTTGGATATCGATCTGTTCATGAAAGTTCGATTATGGAATTGTCTTGGATCTCGAGTATTGATACATTTGCCCTTATGTATTGATCCCCATTTTTTTTCATGTATCAATATCTTTGATGAAGGTATCAATCTGGTTCGCCTTGTAAATATTTTTGAACTTTCTGTTTTGCCATGTATCGATACCTTGGAATAAGGTATTGATCTGGTCTCTCTTGTATTTATTTTTGAACTCTCTGTTCCAAATGTATCGATACCTTTGAGGAAGGTATCGATCTGATCAGTCTGAAATTTCTTCCTAAGTTACTGACTTGCAAGGTATCGATTTGCATTCTTCATGTATTGATACCTTTAGCCTCAGATATCGATACTTTCTATCCAATTATCTATTTTTCTCACAAAAACTTAAAATAAGAATTTTTTCTAAGGGTTCTGCCCTCTAAACCCCTACAAGAGCGCTGCCCCTTGACTTTGTTCGCTAACTGATTAGTGAGATCACTGAATACTTCAGCGTAGGGTAATATACAAAAATCTAATTTATGCAAAATTCTAAATCATAACATCAAATTCATTTCATTCATATCATTTATCTCAATTTAAATTCACCTAAGCCTTGATACTATGTCAACTAAACATTATCATGCATGTGTAAACTTGAATGTCATTAATTGACCATGTTATTCTTATGTTTGAAAAGCAAGTTTTAACACTCAAAATACCAGAGATCGCTCTACGGGGTTGGAGGTCGCCCTACGGGGCCAAAGGTCGTATTCTGGCTGACTGTGATAGATTGCGGGTCAGGATACCAGAGGTCCAACATTTTCAGTTTCTATAATGATATTTTCTGAAAAAAAAAAAATAGATTTTATCATAGTAGAAAAGTTTAAGTATGATGTTGGACCTCTAGGATGTTGCACCCTTGACAAAAATTCGTTAAGAGTGCAATTCGTCGAGGGATGAACGAATTTTATCTCACCCTCAATGAATTTCATCGAAATTATAATTGTACATCTCTTATTCAATCATATCTCAACACATTCTAATCACAAAAATCATGCCTAGAAGCTATACCAACTTAATTTTTAATCCTTTGACAAATATTTGCTAACCCTAAATCATATCAATTGCAGCGAAAAAAAAATGACATATTTTATGTGAAAGCATACATGTTTATGGAAATTACAATTTGTTAGTGTTGCATTTATCTTCATCGTCACTTGTCTGAATTTCGATCGCATATTCAGTTGACCGTTTCGAGGGGGTTTTTTTAATCTGAATTTTTCTTGTTTTTGAGAGTTGGTGCCTGTTGTTTGTTTTGCAAAGAAAGAAATATCAATATTTTTATTGTGTGTGTTTAACAGGCAAACAACAGGCAGGGAGGGGTATTATTGTCAGAAACGCAAACATTTGGCCCATATTTTGTGCCATTTAAGTAAAAAACCCAAATAAAAACCTTGCCGCTTCCTTTTCGCTTTTCTCTGGACAAAAACACCGCTTGGCTTTTCGTCTCCTCTAACGAACACACAAAATCAAAGGAAATCGAAACATGAAACAACCCTACATTGCTTCTCTTTCTCGTCTCGTCGCAATATCAGAGGGACGTGGGCAGTCAAGTTTATAATCTTTCAATAATTCATTATTCTGCTTTTCGTTCTAGTTATCTCTGTCTGCTTTTAACTCGAATTTATTCATTTCATTTCTTATATTCCTGCACTAAATTTTGTTACTACTTTTGCTACCAGTGTGATTATCTTCTCATTCATATTGTTTGATTTTTACTAGTCCATGTTACCCGTTTACATTCTAATATTCCGTTATCTTCGGTATCAACACATGAAATTATGTTTTGTTTTTTTATATATATATCATGTTTATATCATGTCCATGCCAAACATAAAATTATGATCTAGTAAAGGGTGTTAAAGTGCAGTTTGGTTTGCCTTTTAATTTTTTTCCGACTTACTGTTTGTGGTTATGAGGGGTTCTTATTGAGTATTCAATATAAGATGCATAATTGAAGTTGTTGTCCTTTTCTTTCGTCTATCAAGACTTTCTTTTGGTAGATATTCATGTATTTGAGTCATTTGAATGTTTATTTCTCAGAAGTTATTCACGACATGTGAAATAAAATTAACGTGCTATAATCTCAAATACTAATGGAAGCATTCGACTTGTTCACGTAAAGAGTTCACATATAACAGAGCATAGCTGCTTTTAGACGTACCTTAATAGTAGGTAATTAAAAATTCTGATTTCTGTAAAGAGGAATGTGAAGAACTAATATTTTTCTTATACTTTATTTCTTGGTGATACATCAAAATATTACAATGCTACTTATTCTTTCCTCAGTAAACTTAGTTAAAGGCACCTCTAGGGTGAATAGATTAAAGTAATTAAAAGAAATTTCTCCTGGCTTTTAGACATACCATCATCTAATTTTTCTTTTCTGGTGTCGCGACTCTAGAAAGTAATTCTTGAACTTTCTTTGAAATCGAAATGATGGAAATCATGAAAGAGTTTTTGACAGAGTTCATAGAAGCTAGACAACAAATTTCATAAGATTGAAGAGAGAGGGTTAGTTAATCACTGTACTGTACTCTATGGAATGGTGTGTGGTTTTGGCTGTATATGCATCCAAAGGTTAAGAAATTGTTTTCAATTTCCTATATGTTTCCCGGAGCCATAAGATATCCTCTAAAGAAACAATTGTGTGATCAACTTTTTTCAATCGAAAAGTTGTTATGGCAAGTATTTGGACTTCAGGCTTCAACTTTTTGCCTCTTTGGCGTTGCAGAAGTTGAGGAAATCATGTGAGATGCATTTAAGCATGCAAGTTTCTTTCAATCTTTCTCATTTAACCGTTAAAAATCTTAAAGATGGGTGGTGCCAAAAAAGTGCATTTGGCAATTATTTATAGAGTTTTCAAATCTCATTTAAAAGCATGCAGTGTTACTTAAGGTCCAATTTTGGCATTGCAGAATTCAAATTCATTAGATGTCTTGTTACTTATTTTTGTTACTCTGCTCATCGATTAAGTGATATGTGGAATATGCATCAGGCTAAAGTAACATAGGAGTAACTTTTCCATTTTGATACAATTCATTTAGTGATTGCAATATGTAAACAAACTTTGTGTTAAAACTTAATTACCAGCATTGATTCCTGAATTAAGTTGGTATACCTTAGTTATTAGATCTTAAGTACTCAAAATGTACACTCTGTAATTGTCAATGTTGTAATACATGCATATCTGGAACCGCTACCTTCTGATTCCATTTTTCATCAATTTCAGGAAAGAGCAATGTTTGGTGCCTTTATCCCAACAAGAATGCAGTTACAATGTCAATTCCGGATACCTTTGGTCATGGATCTTCAGAAGGACTAGAATACACACCAATGATGGCATTGTTCTCTTAATGCACTAGTACATGCTAATCTCTCTCTCTTTCTCTCTCTCTCTAATTACTTTGTAATGCTATGAAGTTGTGAGCTTGTTTCTTGTTTTGTGTAGCTTGGGCATAGTAGATGGGAATTTAATGTTTCATATGCATATCCTGTCAAATAGATGCAAAATATGAAAAATTATGACAATCAATTTTATAGTTAGCTGTCTCTTGTTTATATCAATTGTTGTAGAACTTGTAGAGAATATTTGTAATAAATAATGAGATAAGCTTATAAAATAGATCAAGCGCAATTAGTATTTGCCAAAAAAAGAATCCTAAGCTACTTCAATAAGTAACCTAAATCTTACCTAGATAAGAAAACCAACTCAAACAAGTAAAATTTTGAATAAAGCCAGATAAAAAAGCATATTATGATTAATAGTTTAGTTTTGATTAAGCATCGCTAACAACAAAAAGTTTGACAAAGGAAAGCACTTGTGCAAGAGAATTCATATGATATTTAGAAAATGAGCATTTTACAATCAGCCTGGGGCTTGGCTGCAAAAAAATAAAAATAAAAATGAAATCAAAGAATTAATCTATTGAAGTTTGTGATGTATGTCACTGGCTTGAACGTAGCATGGTAATAGTGTATTTGTGGCCAGGGGTAGTGCATGAAAATGATTTGCATGGTAATTTTCTTGACAGACATTAGGTTCACACATTCGTGCCAATGAACTCACATAATAAAAGCATATAATTGGAAAATGCAGCTTGGAATTTATGCCTTTTATCAGAGAAAATTTCGTCATTTATGAAAAGTTTGGAGTCTCTTATCTCTTTTTTCATCAACTAGGTGGTAATTCTCATGTTGGTTCTACTGCACAGACATATGGAGATAAAGCTCAGAATTTTGTTTTGATTGATGGTACATGGAGCAACTCTGCTGCAATGTTCAGCCGTTTAATGGTCATTTATTTCCTTCATATTTACAGACCAAATTTCATATGGGTACACATTTGATATCTCTGCATTTAGCTCTCTCTCTCTCTGCATTATGTGTGTGTGTGAAGAGATCCATCTCTTGGAATTCCTGGGGTGTTTTCGAAAAATTAGAAATCTGGTCAAACATTACATTGGCCGTTTTCTATAAACTTGTAATTTGGTGATTATTGGATGGTCTGAGCTTATCAATTTGAGAATAACATTTGATGGATTATGGGTTGAAATGTTCAATAGTTGGCTGAAATGTTTATTTGTGCGGAAGGGTCTCAAGTTTAAAAATGTTTGAGATACAAAATAGAAAATTTTATAAATGGAACCATTGTTACCAAAATTGGTTTAGTCTCTTTTCTTCATTCCTTATCCTGTTCATTCCACTGAGACCAGCCTCTGGTTCTTGGAACATTTGACTCTCTCACGTACCCACAGTTTTTGCATCTATATGTACCATGCAAAAACTGGTACAATTCCTGAACTTGGCTCTAAGATGTTGCTGAGTTAAAAGAAACTCTTATACAAACATAAATGAACTTTAACAATATAAATCAAATTATGATGTGATTATAAATCAAATGGAAGCTATGGCCCAAGCTTTATTAGTTGTCGGAATTCAAGTACCCATTCTTTAATTTTCAGGTATAAATTTTATTATTTTATTATTTTTTGGTTTTTAATATATTGTTGTTCTACCAATTTCTATTTTGAAGAATAAATATTGTATGATAATGACATTACAATTCCGCATCAAAGTGTTTAAAGTAAAATAGTATGCATTATGAACTATGTAAATTTATTAATTCTTTTTATTTGTTGGTGAAAGAATGTTGTATATCTAAGTTTATGATGACAACTAAGTTTATTTATCTCAGGTTTAAGTGAGACTGGCATTCCCTCAATAGAAACAACATCAACACAAGACTTGGCATCATAACAACTCGCGTGGCAAACTTGTTATAGTTATCTTTGATACTTATTATTTGAGGATTCTTAGTTTTTTTATGCTATTGAAATATTTTATGATTGTCAAGTTTGTTAGTTGATTACATCACTTTATGATTCTAAGTTATTTTCATGCATGATATTTTTTTTTACTATATTGAGATTATAAGTCAAATTTACTTTATTTATGTTATGTTCAAGTAATTTGCCATGATGCAATATTATTTACATAGGATTTGCATTTAAAATATTATTTACATTGAATTTTTCAAAAGAAATTATTTTTTAATGCTCCATTTAATACATTAAAAAAAAGCCACTGAAAATATTATGACAAATATAAAATATGTCATAAAAAGGTATTGATGTTTTTTGGATAAAACGATTTTCGTCACACATAGCGATACGACAATTAATTAATAGTGACATTATAACAATTAATTTATGACGTAATTTTTAATCAATTATATATGTCATAAAATATTTTTTTCCTGATACAATATTAATTTTATTATTTTTAATTGAATAAAAAATACATTCAATAACAAAAAATATATTTTGTTCTTGAAGAAATTCACCATCATCAATTAGCAATTTTTTTTTATGATGATTTTAATTTCATTATTCTTAATTGAATAAAAAATATATTAAATAACGAAAAATATTTTTTGTTCGTGATGAAATTTACTATCATGAATTAACATTTATTTTGTGACGATCATAAATTTATTAATTTGTGACAAAAAATAATTTTTATTCTTGACGAATTTCATCGTTACCAATTAGCATTTTGTCACTAATTATTATAATTTTTATAAATATTTAGTGATATTCAATATTTTCTATAATATTATTTTATTATAATAGGTAACGACTATATTGTCACCTATGGTGTGACAATCTTATTATCGTCACATATTTATAAAAGTTTACTTCATATATCGTAACCTTTAATACTATTTTGTGATAAAAAAATTTAATATTTGGTGACAAAAATATAAGTCATAAATGATTATCAATAATGTGATATCTTAAATTTTGTCATCGAATAGTCATAATTGCATAACGAAAGGCTCAATCGTCACATTAATCTTTTAGCAATGGTGAAAAGGTGATGACAAATGTGACGAAAAAAATGTCATAAAATATTAAGCGTGGTGAAAATTCGATATTTAATGACATTAATGCGTGCCCCACTAATTGTCAAATTTATTATAGTTTAGAGATATCATGGCAATCTTGTGTGAGGATCATCATGCTTAAATGCCACTATATAAGATTTACAAATTGTGGGTTCTTAATAAGATGGTTGTTGGGTATGATTTGAATCACATGGAGGTGCATGAGTATATAAGATGAGATTTATCATTCTTTGTGAAAAAAAAAAAAGAGATTGTTTATATGAATGATTGATTTATAACTCTAGAAGCCTTTGGGCAAAGTAGTGTATGAATTAATAAAGAGTTATTAATGCCATCCATCAAGTTATAGATTCAACATTCATATATAGCATTGGATATTAGGGGTTTGACACTAGACCATATCCCTAGTCCGATTAAGCATTATATGACAATATAGTTGAATAGCATGGTAATTGGCTGCGAATATGTTTATTTAAAGTCCTTATGCATTTTATTATAATAATAAGAGGGCCATAATACATTACTAGAAGTTAATTATGGCATGTTGCTAAAATTGTATTTTTTGTTATAAAATAACCAATGATGTATATAATTAAAAGAGTTTAATTAGTGGAAGAAAATTCATTTCCATACCTATTGCTATCTTTATAATAAACCTATGAGGTCACACAAAAACAATGGATGCACCGTTATTTAAATTTTGAAAGTTGACTAAAAGGGTACTTCAGTCATTTCAAAATTATTGGTCTTAGCGGGCAAACTAGCATTTACATTGTAACAACATGATGACATTTTATAATAAAGCTCACAATTAATTCTATTTTTATTGCATAGTGCAATGTTATGAAATTAGATGCTTAAAGACAAAATGAAAATTTTTAAAAATAAATAGTTGTCATAATTAGATAATACTAAAAGATAAGTATTGTCTTAGATTAAGATAAATAATTTTCTTAAAAGATAATGCCTAAAATTAAGTTAAAATTAAATATTATCTAGATAATTATCTACAAATTATCTTTTTAATTAAAATTAAAATTTAATCATTATTTATTTTTTTAATTTTGAATTTTTGTTTAAAAGAAAAAGTGATAAAATTATCATTTTGAAAATTGCAAATGATAAAAGTTATCACAAAATATGCATATTTATTTTTGACTTTTACTAGAAGTAAAGGTGGAGAAGATAAAAAAAAAAGTTTATTAAAAAAAAATTTTAAAATAAGAAGTCATAGAAGATGCTCCTGTATTAATTGATACAGGGATTGGTTGACACCTCGAACACTTCAAAGAAAATAAGATCAACAAAGAAGGGAGTGAAAACTGAGTTACACGATTACTCGAGATAATTTTATGAGTTGTGTGTAATGCAATAGATTACTTTAGGTTTCTTATGATTAAATTTTAAATTTACACTTTTTATGTGTGCCGAAAAATCCAACAGTAACAACCGATAAGATTAAGTTAATCAAAGAGTGTCTCGTTACTGTTGAAAGTAGGTAAAAGAGTTATGTTGATAAGTGAGAATTAGGCATTCAAGTTTGAGATTTTTGTGTTTCTGAAGGTTTTACCCTGGTAAGGTGTATTCCGATATTGGAAAAAGTGCAATCTAAGTCCTAGGTTCGTTTAAGAATTTTAAGTTCTTGAGAAAATTGGAGTTGCAGCTTATAGAGTGGCTTTGCCCTAGAATTAGCAGGATTCCATAATTTATTCCATGTATCAATATTAAGAAAGTATATTCAAGATCCTTCGTATGTATTGAATAATCAACGTATTAATATATCAGAAGATACGTCTTACGAGGAACAAACCTGGAGAGATAATTGATATAACGGAGCAAGTTCTCATATCAAAGATTATTCCCGAGAAATGAAATCATTCCGAGAACGAAGCTACTTGGGAGCGACAAGCTGAAGTGAAGGAAAGGTATCCCAACTTTTTGATTCTTAAGGTACGTTATGAATTTCGAGAACAATTTCTTTTATTTACGGGAGAAGACTTGTAACTGAACTAAATTTTATTAAATTAAGTATAAAATAAAACTCGTATGCAAATGTTGGTTATGGGATTATAATTAGCTTAATTATGTGTTAGATTGACACTTAGGTTAGTTAAAGCTATAATTAAAAATATATTTTTCAGTCTTAGTTCATTTATTGAATAACATTATTTACATTAGCATGCAATATTTATTAAAGATACACATAACAAATGATTAGTTAATTATTTTTTATTAGGCTACACGCGGAAATAATAAGCTAAGAATTAGCTTTTGAAAGATATATTTGGCGTTTGTCTAACAATTTGTGCAGTTGTTCCTAAAGATTATATTTGTTGTGACTTTTTATTAATTGTGGCAAAGAATTCAACAGTTGTTGGTTGTACATAAACACATTTATTTGCACTAACTTGAGGCTTATAGTTACCTCTTTCTCTCATTTGATGTTGAAGTTTTGGTTATGTTTTGGCAGCCTGATAGTATCCGCATTATGGGTGACAAATCAATGCCAGGGAGAAAACGAAGAATGCAGGTGTTCCAATTGTACCAGGGAGTGATGGATTATTACAGGTATCTCATTTGGCCAATATTTTGTGCATTATGATATTAAAACCTTGGCACCAGGTGTGACAAAGGCAATTTTGCTAATATTTGGTTGACTTTATTGGGCTAATTATTATCACAAAGCACAGAAGAAGCAATCAAGCTTGCCATGAGATATGATTTCCTGTGATGACTGAATTTAATGATCTTTGCTCTCAATAATTTAAAATATATATATTTAAAAAATTAAATAGCTGCGGGTACTCATAAAGGATACCCAATAATATTTATCTACACTCTACTCATATTTAACCTATCACAAGTTTTTTTTTTTTTCAAACTTGTCTTAAACCTGCTAAGAAGCATACCAAACTCATCCTATTAAAATCGGGTACTATCGAGTTGGTGGATTTGCAAGTGAAATTGCCATCTCTATATAGAAGTTAGAGGGAGTGTAGCGAGCATACCTTAGGGTTTAGTTTTTTTTTTTCCTTGTTATGCGATAATGACAATCTTTGGTTAAGACAACTGTTTTTGGTTATATTTATTCCATTCGCTTTTTTAAATTACTGCACCATTATTATGGTAGTACTTGATTACCCCATTCCTTCATTTGGTTATGGTAGTACTTGATAACCCCATGCCTTCACTTAGTATTCTGAGTTCTCTTTCTAATAATAGGTAATGCTTTATGCTCTTCTAAGCTACATGGTCTAATAGTTTCAAGATTTATTGTCCTTTTGTGAAGGTATTTTGTAAGAATTCTATTTTGGTGGTTGATGGAATTCATGTTCTTTGTTATACTTATATTAGTGTTAGATAATGAGTTTTTTCACGAAATGACCAAAGGGGGAGTTTAATAGATTTAGATATTATTTTGACTCATTTTGTGTCAAAATTGTTAAATTTAAGTAAGTTTTTGAGTAAACAATGATCATCCGCTATTCTAGCGCCAAAGCATTGGCTTAACTGGAAATATGAAGGGTTTTTAATGGTCAAATAGAATGTATCCACCAACCTAGCACCAAGTGGCAACTTGAGCCATGGTTGTTTGCCAACCTAGAGCTAAGTAGTCGCGAAGACACTATTCATAGAGCCTTTGTGCAAGATTTTTTTTCTTTGTTTTTATTTTTCTAAGTTGTTCATGTATTCGTCTATACTTTAAAGTGAAACAATTTAGTAAAAATTATGAATCTTTAATCCCTTAACTCGTGTGTTGAAAATGTTTTGGTATTGTTTTTAAGAGATGAACAAGATTTTCTTCAAGATAAGAAAGTGTGCTAGTTGAAAGGAGTTTAATAGTATCAAGTAAGAGAATCTTACAGAACAAGTTGAAGAGATTTCAATGCCATCAAAGTTAAAGGATCTCATTAATTCAAGGGAGCTCGAGGACATCATAGCGTGGGGATCTCGCTGAACAAGTCCATCAAGACAGTTCAAATAAACGAGGACAATAAAAAAGAGGGAGTCATTAGTTTTTATAAGTTCATTGATTTTTATATAATTTGATTTCTTAGTGAATTGTTTTCTTTGGAAATGGCCCAGTAAATGTAGAATTGAAAAAGTAGAATTACTTTAAAATTATTTGTCT
Source organism: Cedrela odorata (assembly GCA_035584115.1). Taxonomy (NCBI): domain Eukaryota; kingdom Viridiplantae; phylum Streptophyta; class Magnoliopsida; order Sapindales; family Meliaceae; genus Cedrela; species Cedrela odorata. Next base: position 11,202 of record JAXCLQ010071353.1, read on the forward strand.
TTTTTACTTACTTGGTGATGTATTGTTTTAATTAATTAAAGTTAGCAAATTGCTTATAAAACGAATCTTTCAATTAAACAACGATTCGTGAAACTGGGACTCCCCACTTGCAGGATTAGTCTTTTTGTGATCAACGGGGACTCTAGTCGAACAGCTGACAAATTATTTATCTTAATTTGTCAGTAAAATTGTAATTAAACCTCCAATAAATTGTCACTTATTCTTACTTGATCGTCATTCATTGGTTTTATATGAAATAAACGTTATACTGTGATATAACTCCATAATTTTGTACGCATATTTTTTTGAAATTGATAGTTAAATTACCTTCACGATCAACCACAAAGCGTGTGAGAAGCTACTGCCTAAGGCCATTGAAAGCCCTAACACACGATCACCGGATAGTTTAGTATGTGAAGATGCCATGTGGTCAGAATGGAGCTGATGATGATCATGTTGATGCAAACGATTAACATGCGTTGACCACATATTAGTTTCTACTCCTTTGTAGAATGTAAGGAGCATTGCACCACCTATTCCTATTAATGCTCCCAACACCTCAGCCATACCTGCTGCAACTTTTGGTCGTAGCTATTCCTTTCTGTAAAATTAATCAATAAATAAAATCATTCGAAATTTAAAACTTTGTTTAATTCTGATTTATAATTTTTAAATATTATGATAACATTAAACTTTAAATATAAATATAAAAATAAGTAAGTTATCAAATATAATTTTATTTTTATTTTTAAAATTATGTGGAATTACCACAATTTTAAACAAAATTTAAATATTGTATGAGTATTTTTTATAATTAATAAAAAAAATTAATGAAAGAGACAACATAAAATAAATTCGCGTACATATATAAGTTTTACCTTCACACAGTTTTGGTTCGATCTTTATACTTATTAAATTGGAAAAAGAACATGTAAATCTTAAAATTTAAGAAAAAATATAATTAAATTATACTTATTTTAACAATACTAATGTAAAATTAGTTCGTTAAAAATTTTTGTTAGTTCAACTTTTTTT
>JAXCLQ010071354.1:0-12236 GCA_035584115.1 Cedrela odorata
GTGGAGAAGAAAAATTGTTTTATATATGTGTGTGTGTGTGTGTGTGTGTGTGTGTGTGTGTGTGTGTGTGTGTGTGTTGTTGAATTAGGATAATAAATTGTTACTTGTAGATTTAAAATGGCATAATTGTGAAATTGGAATTGAATCTCGGCGATTTTCGGTTGACCGAATTTGTGAGAAATAATTGGAAGTGTTTATAATTTAATAATGCTAGTGTTTTTGGAAAATAAATTGGCGAAAAACGGCAACACTTGATGAATTCGAAAATTTTCTGCCAAATGTATGTGTTTCTGAAAGCTATATATGTACAAGTATAGATATGTTTAAAATGATATAATGGAATGAATATGGTAATAAGTCTATCTTACGAAATTCATAAAGTATTGAATTTGAAAAAATGGATGTCGTAAGAAGGTGGCGGCAAAAGTTAATGCGTAACTAACATAGATTGTGTTATTTTGATTTTAGGTACACCCTAGTGAATAGGAACACATTTAAGGATAGCGGGAACGGATGTAAATGGATTATGCATGCATTTTAATACTTTGAAATTATGCGATATTCAATGTTGTGATGAAAAAAATGTGATTTTAACTTTTGGTACGCTGGTATGGTTTTATGAAATGATTATTGAATAATGAAAATGAGATTTTAACATATTGGTGCGCCAATATGGTTTTATGAAATGAAAGTTGAAAATTGTGAATTTAACTGTTGTACGCCGATATCGCATTTAGAAATAAATATAAAATGTTGTTGATGTGTGAAATGTTTGAATAAGAATGTATTTTATGGCTTAGTGGGTCTCGTGTTAAATGCAAAGCTTGCGGATTAGTAAGAATTTTATTTAACGTATTGTACACGTTTCTGTTATATAGATATGAGAATGACCACTACATGTGAAACACCTAATTATATTTTGAATCTGAGCCACCGTAGGTGCAGGTAACACTAACTGACTAAGCTGTTTTGAATATGTTTATATTATGAATAAATTCTATGTGATTTGGAAAAGTTTGAAAATATTTTGATTGTTTAAAATTTTATATTCTGTATTGCATCGACATATAAAAATATGTATGATTTGCTTTATGAGATTATATCTCACTCTTTATTGTAAAAATTTTATTTTTCATATAATAACACATAATGGTGACTAAGTACACAAGCAAGGGTACTAGGAGTATTTGAAGTTTTTGTATATATGTAATTATAGGTTAGCTAAGTAATGTGTATAGACTTGTATGTATAAAAACTTTTGTAAATTGAACTATGTAGGGTTTATATAATAAAAGTGATGCATTGTATATTATATGTGAGAATGATATTTAAAGTTAAATGTATGTAAAAAGGGTGTGACATATCCAACATCTCTTTTTGTAATTCTTCCTTCTTAGTCTTCGCAAAACTACTAGGAAAAGGTGGAGATGAAATAATAAGTGAAATTGCAACCTTAGAACTTACCTTAGGTATTGATATGCTCTCCATGGGTGCAATAACATCATCTTACTTAAGAACATGATCTGAATTCTGTTTTGTCTCCTCTTGTTCTTTTGCTATTTTTGGTAATTCTACAAGTTGTTTCTCACTCTTTAAGGTCACAGCATTTACATTTTCTTTAGGGTTCATAATGGGTTGGGATGGGAGTTTTCTAAAGCCTTGTGCTTCTAATTTTCTCTTCGTACTTACTAATTGACTCACTTGCGTCTCCAAATTCTTGATAGTAGCTTTTATTTCCTGTTAAAATTGCAAAGTGTTAGTAGCCAAAGATTTAACAATATCCTTAAGAGATGTACCTTGGTTTTGAGGTGCAGAATGTGGTTGAGGTTGATTGAAGCCCAGAGAATAATTGAAATTAGTGTTTGCGATAGATTGTTAAGGATGTTATGCGTAACTGAAATTAGGCTGATCCCTCCATCCAACATTGTAAGTGTTGGAGAATGGATCATAATTTTTTCTTGGAAACATCTGCTGACTTTGAAACCCTCTTAGAGCATTGACTTGCTCTAAATGTCTTATTTGTAGAGAATGACACATGTCGGTTGGATATGCAAATAGTTACTGTTTAGATTAAAAGTACTGTATAAACAGTTACTGTTCAAATTAAAGATACTATACAAATAGCTACTGTTCAGAATGTACTACAACACATTCAAAAATATTGTAACACATTCAAAAATATTGTAACACCTTCAAAAATACTGTTTACCCAATAGCAAATCACCTTAATTTCTTTCGATTAACACTTACATTAATGCCAAATCAACTTAACACTAAATGTCCTACTCTAATTCAACACAATATTACTTTTTCTATGCAAAATTAATGAAATTTTCTTAGATAAATAGTAACTTTAATTTCAATTTATACTTAAAATCAAAAATTCAAGCTTCTAATAAGTTATAAAGCTTACGATAATTGAAATTTAAAATAAAAACGATTGAATTTGAAGTCATTTGGCAGAAATTTTTTTTAAAAAATGAAGAAAGTGACACTGAGAAATGAAGAAGAAGGTTGTTGGAATTGAAGAAGAATACAGGTGAATGAGTTTTATTTTGATTTATAAAATTTCAATTAAACCCCTATTTTTTAAAATTTTAAAAATAACCTAAAATTTTGAAAATTTTTTGTTTTAGTCCCTTTGAAAAATTCTAAAATAACTTTTGATATTTCAAAATCTTTATAATTAAATTCAAAATTAATTCAAGCACTATTTCCTTTAACCAAATCAACGTATAACCCAATTTTATGAAATTAATTTTGGGTTTAAATAAATTTTTTAGAATTTACCTTAAAATTATAAATTATATGAAATTGTAATTTAATCAAATAATATCAAATTATTCGATTAAATTTTCTAAATACTGTGAATGCTACAGTTACAAAATTTTAAAATTGTAGGTGTTGCAATTATTCTCTCCTTATAAAAATTTTGTCCTTAAAATTTGATAAGTATCTTGTTCATCATATATAACTCAACTAGTATCGCTTGCATTTATCTATAATGACTATCTTATGAAATTACTTACCACAATGCAAGTAATTGAGCTGACGCACTCGATTAAAATTATTACAATTACCACTACCATTCAAAACATATGTAACTTAGTCAAATTAATACATAATTAATGAGATTATTCTTCTAATACGCATTCATTAGTGGTAGTAGTAATTATTATTCTTAATAACTTATACTTTTACTGAGTAACTCCAATAACAAGTTTCAAAAAATAATATAATATTAAAACATATATATTATTGACTTGTAGACTAATCACTATATTTAAACTTAAAGCCTACATGTTCTTGATGTTTAAATTTTACTGTGATCATCCCTTATTCTAAAATATAACATCAATATATCTTATTTTACAATACAACAGAACTTATAAATAACTTCTACAAAATTCAATGTATTACAAATTGACTCAGGTCAATATAACATATAAAATATTTGTTGTATATATATCTAAAATCTAAATCTAAGATATCAATGTCTTTATAATATAATCCAACCTTATCCTAATTGTCTTAATTCCTTAATATTCGACCATTTTCCCATCACAATGTCAAAACACATCTATTAACATACATAGTAAGATATATGACCTATACGAAAAATTCTTATAGTTATAAACCACTGTATATAGTTAATGTCCAATACCTATATCACGAATTATTATACGTCATTATCTAAGTCAATCTCTACTTATAAAATGCATAATTTCATATTTAAATTTTCATAATATCATAAGCAAAATTCTTTGTAGACACAAATCTTAATTCTCAAATGGTACGCTATAATATGGTACTTTTAATATTCTTAAGATAAACTTTTAACCAAACATTCTTATCAATCAAAAATTGTATATTTTCAATTTGATTATAGTCTATAATACTTACCGTAGCAAAATTATTAGTTAACTTAAGAACTTCCAATAATAACTTTTCTCAATTAAATTATTAAACCAAGTCGCTCAAACTATCTGTTGATACTTTTGTTCTCAATTCACTCTATGTTCTAAAATAATAAATGTATAAAATATTAAACCTTAAAGATTAAATAATTAAATAACATATTTCTTATAATTCCTCATAATTCCATCGTATGGACCTTAAAACTAATGTATCTACATACTACATATAAAATTATACTAAGTAGTATCAATTTTAACTATTTTATCACTTGTTTTAAGTCTTTTTAAATTTAAGCTATGGACATGTATATTCAATGATATTTTAATCTTCAAACAAAATCAAATTTCAATACCTTGAGCGAATACAATATCAACTTACATGTCCTTTCAACCTCATTAATATAAAGAAATTCAATAAAATAATATTCGAGTTATACTTAGTAATCAAATCCCTTTTTCTATTCATTTCAAATAATTCTTTTGCGGATTATCTTATTCATATAATCAATATTCCTTCAATTACAAACCTCATCAATCATATCAAGTCTACTATCATAAATATTTGCATATAAAATACAATATCATTACACATATTAAAATAATTTCATTAATATACATTTGATACAAATAAATTTTCAATTAAAATATCTAAAATAACCCACTAGTTAATCTTTATTTATAAATTGTCCTTGATATATATATATATATATTTCAACTATGAACTTTGTCTTCCAAGTATCATCGAGATAAATATATTTTATACTTGTGAAATTTTCTAATCGTATTCTTTAATTATTGAAAATTTACTTAATAAAATAGATGATTATAAATTCTTAACTTAGAAAATTATATATTCCTTTTAATGTATAACATGTCAGCAAATGTTTCAAATATTTATAAATTTAATCCAATCTAAAACATCAATTTCACACTTTAAAGAAAATTATCATATTTCTTAAATACCCTTGCCTTCATCCAGAAATAAATTTTTATTATTTCTATAATTTTAATTTTTTTCTTCATAATACTTCTTCAATCTCCTCATAAATTCTTATATAAGAACATAAAAATGAAATCTTAAATCTACCTCATATATTTGCAACTTAATTTCTATTTTCAATCAATGAATTAATTATATTTTTCGATAATTAATTCTTATAAATCTCGTAAAATGAAATTCTTATTTTTTATTGTTTCTTATAAGAATAAATAAGATTTAGACTTTATTCTTAATTATAAACTAAACTCATAAATAGTTTTATATCAAAAATCACTTAATAATATAGTCCAATATAATTCATTTTATAAAGATCATAAATTTTCTTTTTAATACTAGCATAAATTCGAAATAATAATTTTAAATATTTCCTTAACATTTTATAAATCCTAAACAATCACAAAATGTTTGAGAAAGAAGAAATATCTTTCATGACCCAATTACAAGCCTTAATATCTTATTTAGTCATTTTATACATTTTACTTGATTCGTTCATTAATTCTATTTCCGTTTGGTTCTCTTATTAACTGGAGAAAATCTTTTAAGCACACAAAAGGACTACAAATCGTAGCATGCTTTTTAGGAAGAATAATAATTATTAATCTATTTTTGATAGCCTTCTTAATCTATTTATGATAGTCTTCAGCTATCATAAATATTTTTTAAAATCAAAATTCTCATATAGTTAAATAATGAATACAAATCTATTTAATTGGAATGAAACTCTACATGCTTAGGAACTTAATCGAAAGTAAAGGGAAACAATTAGCAAGACTTTGACTACATCAACTAAAAGCCACGAAGGAAAACAATTTCATACTTAAATAATGAATACAGATGTAAAATAGATAGTGAAGTTGTAAAACTAGTAACATAGTCCATTGCATTATTACTCCATTAATTCAGTATCAAATAATTCATTCCTAGGATAAATTAAATATGAGATATCCTCTCAGGCTAAGCAACAAACTCTCTCAATATATTTATCAAGCAGAATTTTAAGTAATAGTACTTCTTTGACTAATTTTAACCTTTTACGTGTTAGATAATACGAACACTGACCGAATAAAATCATAGATACCCAGCAAAACAACTCTCTACCCCCATCCTAACACATACAAAAATCCAAAATTATGTGTTTGCAATTGAAGAAAGTGGAAGAAATGTACTAAATTTTGTAGGCACATTAACTACTACACTCAAAAGTAATACACTTCAAACAACCAGTTCAACCTAATAAAACTCTTAATACACAACTGTTCTAGTATAACAACTTAAATTCCAATGAAAAAGGTATTAATTCTACTTAAACTAATCATTTCCCCAAATCACAAATACTTCATTTCTTTATATATTCAATAATAAACTCAATTAGCCTACAAAATATTCAAACCATATCACATACAAGCCAATCAAAACAAAAAAAAACAGTACTTAAACTCAACCGAGTTGAGATGAGCTATTTCAACAATTGGCTTTTTCCAAGTAAAATTGGCCCAATTCATTTTACAATTAACATAATTACAACAAAAGAAATACAAAAGATTTTTAATTTCAATACCAACAAAAATCACATCACAAAATAAAAGATTTGCGAAATCAAAGAGAGTAATTGAAATTTCTACCTCTCCCTACCCTATTCCTTTTTTTATTCTCGAGGGAGAAAATTTGCCAAATGACCTAGATTCCTTGCCCCTTCCTCCTTTCCCTTAATATCTTTACCCAACACCTATCTGTGTCATAGGTGTTATAATACCTCATCTTCCCATACAAACGTCTCACTACTAATTTATTACTATTAACACTCTTTCATACACACAATTCCTAGGAGGGCTTTCTTTTTCACTTCTTCATTTGCCCTTGGACCTAGATCGATATGGACATAACAGAGAATAGTTCTTGCTAGTTTCGCTCTCTTCTTAATAATATACGAATTTTCAAGTCCTTTATGAGAGCTCTACCAATCATACCATTTTCACTTTTATTTATACTAATCCATTAATCATATTTTGTCCTTACCATAACTACATGTTAGTGTATATGCTCTAGAAATAAATCGTATTGTAGGTTTCTCTGCAATTAATTTGTAATAAGATATTTATTATTTTTAATAAATAAAAGAATTGTTCTTGATTCAGATTTGTATGTTGTTTCAACTATTTATACTTATTGTAAATAATTTATGAATGTGATAAGTCTAAATAAGACATTTAAAGTAAATATTCTTATCAAAATCATTCCCTACAGAAACAATATTATTTAGGCAATAATATTGTATAATAGGCACATTGAATGCTTTTGAAAAGATATCAAAATGTTGATATAAGTTCTGATGATGATGATAGTCATGTTATTGGGACATTATTGTGTATTCACAGTTAGAGAACCATTTATCGAATATGACCAAAATAAACAATAAATCACATGGAATAGCATGATGTCAATGATTAATTGTTTGATTATATTAGTGTACGATGTAATCCTTCGACTTGAGACATTATGGTCGAATTTGGTATGGATGCGTATGGTTCATATGGTGTATACGTACGAAGCTAGTGATGTCACGTACAATAAGTCGGTTTGGTCATGTGTTGTTTATACGTGGAAACAAATGATGGTTAAGATGAGATCTGTTGACTCGGGATTTTAGGGTTGGAGTTTTCGCTAACTCAATCCCTATCTAAGTTCCTAAGGTGAGCGTCCATAAATGTCGGAAAAATAAATCTATGGCTAGAGTGATGACAAGTTCCGGACATAGCGATCAATGGTAACAGAGAAATCGAGTTCAAGATTTTGACATCTGTGAATCTATACTCGATAAGGATACAGATGATGGAAGGATATTACCTACATGGCAAAAATGATAGTTTATATTAAAATGGGATTTGATGAAGTTATTAAATTTGTCGCATTTTAAGGGCTATGGCATGTTGTTAGATGTCAACTATAGTCAGTGTTTTCAAAATTAATTTTGGAGAAGTTCCAAAATCGGGACAAGGCTGATTCATGGGGGTCCCACAAGGTCACACCAATAATTGATGTAAGAGGATATGAATTATTTAAAAGAAGGCTAGCACCATCTTAAAATAATAAGGGTTTTTATTATTTTATGTAAGTATTACATAAAATTAAATAAGGTATTTTAAGAGCTAAAATAGCTTTACAATAATTAATTAGACTAATTATATTTAATTGAGAGGGTACTTAATAATATTTATTTGGGACTAAATATTAATCCTTTAAAAGTTAAAGAACTTATAATAAATACCTAGGGATTAAAAATGCAAACTAGTGTAGTTTGCATGTCTTTATGATAATAAGTGATTGTCCAAGAATTAAGCATAGGGTAATTTTTATCAAAATTAGATTTTGTAAGGACTTCCTTGCAAATAAAATATTTGCAAATTAGCCCTAGCTATAAAAACTAAAATATTTCATATTTTTCATTAAGTAAAAACATTTAGAAAATTGAAAGAAAAACTCTATCATTTTTTCTCTCAAAACACTTCTTTCATTGTGCATCAAGGGTGAAAATTTGTGGAGGACTTGTGTTCTTCAAGTCTACTACTCCTTCGTCTTCATCAGGTATCTATTAAAGTAAAGTAAACACTTCATATCTTTCTTACAAATTGAACTTTTTTTTATTTTAAAATATTACCAGGAAAAACTTGCAAGCTATGAAATGTTCTTAGCTTATATGTCAAATTTATCATCCTATTCATGCATTCTTGTTATTCATCACTACAAACCAAAACCAAACAAAATAAATTCTATGAAATTATCACAAATATGCCAAAATTAAAACTACACTAGCTAATTTTTTTTTAGCATTATTTATTTATTTATTTTAACTGACCCAAAGTTTATAGAATCTTAACCTGAGTTCTGATTTACAATGAATTAACAAATTTAAGCTCTAGTATCGATCTATTCATTAAAATTTAGTTTTGAAAATTTTATTAACACTGAGTATCGATAAATTTGCCTTCATGTATCAATTCCTTTTACTTAGGATATTGATATGAGCGAGTTCGTAAAGAATTTGGAACTCTTTGACTTACAAAGTATTGATCCTTTCTTCATATGTATTGATACATTTTTTTCACATGTATCGATACTTTCTTCACATGCATCGATACTATATTTACATGTATAAATACTTTCTTCTTTGTCATTTATTGCCATAATTATATTTTCTCAACGATTCTCTAAATTTGAAACCTTGGTTTCCTTATTAATTCAAATGATTATATACTCAAATTTTTTAGTCATTTCTAATATCGACGAAGCTCAAATTATTATCTGATCACTTAGAGTCTACAGAACCTCAAGCCTTAGCTCTGAGACCACTTTTGTAACACCCCATTTTTATACTTATTTAATCAATTATTATTACATATTGCTACATAATTTCATACAAAAGTATTATTATTACATGATTCTTAAATGTCTGCAATTTTTAAATTCCTTACACATACAAAAGAGTTATCTATATAACTAGTTCTCAAACTTATAATTAGTCTATTAATTACACATAAAGCCAAGATTTTCATCTATACTTAATTAACCTTGCACGCATCTTTTATCACTTTTCCATACTATTCTCTGAAAAATAAAATTTTTACAATAAAAGGTGAAATATAATCTCAGTAAGTAAACCATGTAAGTTTGCACATATCAATGCGGTACAGAATATAAATACTTAAACAGATCAATACATTTTCAAACTTTTCAATTACACATAAACCAATTCATGGTACAGACATTTTCAGAATGGCTCAATCAGTTAGTGTCACCTACATTTACAGTGACCCGGATTCAAAGCGTGATCACGTTTTCCGTTTAAAACGGACATTCTTTCTATTCGGAACATAATAAGAACGTGCATAGCACGTTAAACAGAATTTTAAATAGCTTGCAAATCCCTTTTTTTTTTTTACACAAGACCCGGCCAAGTCAGAATAAATATTAACAAACTACTAAAACCATAAAATCATTTTCATTCATCAACATTTCCACATCGACTTTAATTTCAACAATCATTTCATGAATTTGATATCAACATATAAAACATTCAAAATCTACAAATTTCATATTATTTCAAAATTAGTAAAAATGCATGCACTATTTACTAACTACAAAGGGAGAGTAACCACTCCCAAAAACGATCCTGCTGCCTAACTTAATATTTCTCCTAGATTCTCGTAGCCTAATACCACAAATATATAAATCATATATTCTACTATTTAATTAATCAATATAAATATTTTAAATGCGATATTAGTAGAATTAGTGTCTAAAATTTCTTAATTTTACCCATATCACTAAGTTTAACTAACTAAGGTTATTTACTCGATTTTTAACAACAAATTTTCGTAGTTAATTTATTCTAATTCACATTTTCAACTAACCTAAATTTATACATTTTCACCTAAACAAACAAATACGGTTTTAATTTAAATATTGTGGTAAATTACTGTTTATGCCGGATTTATTATAGTAAAATACTGTTCATGTCAGAATTACTGTAGTAAAATATTGTTCATACCAAATACTGTAGCTACAGAGCTATTCAGATTAAAGGTATTGTATAAATAGTTACTATTCAAATTAAAGTTATGTACAAACAGTTATTGTTCAGATTAAAGGTACTGTAATATATTCAAAAAGTAGTAACTTCAAAAATACTGTTCACCCAAGAGCAAATTACTTTAAATTAAGTGAAATTTTCTTGAATGAAATTTTTTTTCGATCAACATTTAAATTAATGTCAAATCAACTCAATACGACATCTGCTACTCCAATTCAACATAATATTGTATTTTTTTTTATATAAAATGAAGTAAAATTTTCTCGGATAAATAGTAACTTTAATTTCAATTTATGCTTAAAATAAAAAATTTAAGTTTCTAACGGGGTTATAAAACTTATCGGTAACTGAAATTTGAAGAAAATCAATTGAATTGAAGTCATTTGGCTGAAATTTTTGAGAGAAATAGGGAGAAAGTAACACTAAGAAATGAAGAAGAAGGTTGTTGGAATTGAAGAATAATACGGGTAAATGAATTTTATTTTGATTTGTAAAATTTTAATTAAACTCCTATTCGTTTTAAAATTTTAAAAATAACCTAAAATTTTAAAAAATTTTCATTTTAATCCATTTAAAAAAATTCTAAAATAACTTTTAATATTTTAAAATCTTTACAATTAAGTATAAAATTAATCTAAGCATTATTTCCTTCAACCGAATCCACTTATAATCAAACTTTATGAAATTAATTTTTGGCCTAAATAATTTTGTAGAATTCACCTAAAAATTATAAATTACATTAAATTTTAATTTAACCAAATAATATTAAATTATTCGATTAAATTTTCTAAATACTATGGATGTTATAGTTCGAAATTTTTAAAATTGTAGATGTTGCATAATCTACCCCACAAGACACACTAAAAATAACTAAGGAACTTAATATCTCGATCACTAACTATACTCCTAGGGATACATGCAAACGCACTACCTCCTTAAAGAATAAGTCAGCAATATTCGTTGCATTATCAGTCTTATGACACAGGATGAAATGTGCAATTTTGATAAACTTATCCACAATCACAAAAATAGAATCCCTGCTCTTTCTAGTCCTAGACAAACCTAACATAAAATCTAAGTACACATTTACCCAAAGTTTGCTAGGTACAGGTAAAAGCATATACAGATCATGAGGTTTAACCTTAGACTTGGCTCTCCTACACGTAATACATTTAGAACAAATTTTTCTATATCTTTATTCATGTTAGGCCAAAAGAAATGTTTTTTTGAGAATGTCCAAAATCTTGGTTATTCCAAAATATCCCTTAACACTACTCCCATGTGACTCAATTACAAGCTTCTCATGTACTGAGCAATTGGGAAGACATAACTTATTGTCCTATTTTCCTATGTAAGTATCCCTTATGCCTGTAAAACCTATCAAATACAGTTTTTCACATGCTTCATACACAGTGCCAAAATCAACATCATCAACATAAATGTCTTTTATGAACTCAAAACCAAATAACTTGACACTAAGGTCATTAGTAGCCTTTCTAATCGAAAATAAATTGGATGAGAAATTAGGAAGGTATAATGCTTTAGAGTCATGCTTAAATAATTTAAAATTTCCTATTCCCTTAATGGGAACATTATTACCATCAGCTATTGTGACATTTCCTTTGAATTCATCTATTTTCGACAACAAATTATGATTTTTTATCATATGATCAGTAGCACCCGAATCAATAATCCATAGGTCATTATGCCTTTGAAAAGTAGAAGAGTGAGA
>JAXCLQ010071356.1:0-12226 GCA_035584115.1 Cedrela odorata
ATTAAGAGAAAATATGAGGTTGTGGGTAGATTAATTACCAGAAGTACTCTGGGCATACAAAACGACAACTCGAACCACCACGAGAGAAACTGTATTCTCCTTAACTTTTGGATATGTTGCCGTCACACCAACATAAATTGGACAATATACTTTAATGAAAAAAAGAACACTAAGCTAATATGTGTTTACTTAGACTTAATAGAAGAAAAAAAAATGACCAAGTCCAAATTAGAAACTATGCATATCAACGGTGAGTAGTTAAATATTATAATAAGAAGGTATGAGCAAAAGCATTTGTCAAGGGCGATTTGTCCTTAAAATAACAACCTTGAATAAAAAATAAAAAAAACCACAGGAATGTGTTTTTTGTTCAAATTGAGAAAGACAGTATAAAGTATTAAAAATGGTCAGATCATGAACATATTAATTAGAACATCCAAATCGAAGGACTATAAAGAAGCCTTAGAATGTAAATATGCTCAGTCAATTGAACTTTGTTTTATTTTTTTAATGTAAAATAATAATTTTTCGCCTAATAAAGTTTTCTTTTAGTATCCCATTCTCAAATATATAATGAAGTTTTCTTTTTAAAACACCCAAAAAGGACAGGTTCTAGTGATAACCTTCAAAAGCGCTTAAGGGAAGAAATAAAAACACCCATAAACAACATGTTTCCTATAGAATAGCTAAGATGATTTCCATAAAGAGCTCAAGGGAATAGATGAAAACCCCCCTTAAGCAGCACATTCCCTGTCAAGAAGACAAGATAATCTCCAAAAAATGCTCGAGAGAAAAAATAAAAACACCTCTGAGTAACGTGTTCCGTGCGAATAAGCAAGATGATTTCCAAAGAGCTCAAAGAAAAGAGATGAAACCTACCCTTGAGCAGCACATTCCCTGCTAAGCAAGTATGATGATCTCCAAAGAGCACTTAAATGAAGAGATGAAACCCCAACCCCCCCACCCTTCCCTTTCCTTTAGTAATGCAATTTTCTACATAATAAGTAGGATGATCTCCAAAAAGCACTCAAGAGATGAAAAACCCCACCACTTACGCAACATGCTCTCTACTAAGTAGGCAAGATGATCTCCAAAAAGAGCTCAAGGAAAGAAATAAAATAAATAAATGAATAGTACATCCTTTAGCGAATAGATAGGAAGATTCTGAAAAACTGCTTGATTAAGTAAATAACTAATGAATATTATATATATATATATATATATTCTTGATTATTAATTAAGGAAGAGGATATTTACTTAGTAAATTATTTAATTGTCAAAATGTCCTTGGTTATTAATTAGATATGGCAGAGGGCATTTACTTAGCAAATTATTATTTAATTATCAAGATGTCATTGATTATTGATTAGGTAAGGAAGAGGACATTTATTTAGTCTCTTACGGTTTAGAAGAGCTAGCGATCTCAATATGCTCAACTTGATCTTGTTGCGTGATGATTTCTCTTCTTCTTTCTTTTAATGGTCCTCAACCTCCCTACGCCAAAAACATTCTTGCCTTGCTAACATCCCCCATAGTCATCACAGCCTCAGCTTTCTTAGCATTTTATGACTAGTTAGAGTAGCCTCAATACCCTTGACATCAAAAGCAACACTCGTAATCTCCTAAAGAGCGCTATCAAGTCATTAGAGGTCAATGGTCGGGTAAATTGACTTAAACAATTTAAGATAATTCTTGAATACTTCAGCCATCCCCTTATTAGCAACAAATATGGCAGCAAGTTTACTTACCTCTAAATCTCTCTTTATATTCAAGATTGTCATATCGAGAAGACACTAGTTGTGGCTCTGATTGGCTTTCTCTTTGTTGAGCTTGGCTTCAGTGGC
This sequence comes from Cedrela odorata, assembly GCA_035584115.1. Lineage (NCBI taxonomy): Eukaryota > Viridiplantae > Streptophyta > Magnoliopsida > Sapindales > Meliaceae > Cedrela > Cedrela odorata. Next base: position 1,845 of record JAXCLQ010071356.1, read on the forward strand.
GGTTAGCCTATTATTGGTCTCCTTCAGCTTCTTTTTTAGATACTTGATCTCATTTTCAGCCTTTCGAAGCTGAGACTCAGAAAAAGAAGTCTTTGTCGCCATTTTAAAAGTGGTTACTCGTCACAAATATAACTAACCTAAAGGCGAGTTGAAAAACCCCAAATAAACATAAAAGTAAGTTATAATTGAGGGATAATACATAAAAAAATTTAAAAATTACCTTATGAGCAAGAAATTTTTAAAAAGTTGTATGCCTCAAACAGAGAATACCAAGAAATCGTATTAAACCAATTTTTCTTAATCATTGCCTCAGTTGATTGAAAAGAACGCATTAGGTGCTCGAGCAGAGAACATTTTGCTTCAAGTAAATTGATTAGGTGCAGAGAGCTTCTCGACCCTCTATTAGCTGACATATGAAGGTGTTTAACTCTCTTCAACTTTAGATAAGTCATCCGTATGAGGGATTATAAAAGAAGTCTTTTCTTTTTCTTTCCCCTTTGACTTAGAAATAGTTTTCTGAGTAGTAACCTGCTCAGAGAGGGCTGGTGGAGGAAGTATAGAAGATTTGCCTTTAGCCTTTTTACTTAGCTTTCATTAGTTTCCTTTGGTTCTAAAACGTCATTTTGGAGTAAATCTTTCCTTTAAAAAGAATCAAGAGTTATTATAAAAATAAGATGATTAAAAATCGTAAATTATTGAAATGCCCACATAAAAAGCCATTCTCTTTCCTTTTCAAACCCTCGTTGGGCACCAACTAAACTAAACTAGACCTTAAGAGGTCTTCACTGCTCAGCAGTTTCTTTTGGCTACACGGCTCAGCTAAAGCATCCTCAACTTTTTATTTTAAAGGAGAGTCAAGAACATTCGAAGATCTCTAGAAGCTAAGAGAAAAATATCATAATTAAAAACAAAAAAAATAAAAAAAAAGAAAAACTAAATGACAAGTGGAGATATCCCACATGTCAAGCCGAATTTAGTTTGGGTCCCATAAATCTAACCTCTAACAATTAGTCCTCATCCCTATAAGCCACTCACAAGGAACCAACGGTACTTCTATTCCTCAATGGATAAGGGAATATCATGGATTGATTTCCTCTTTTTGGGTCAAGCAATAAAACAATAGAACCCAAAGTTTGTCTTTTGGTAGGGTATATTGTGGTAATTGCATTTCCTGCATGGTCAATTCGGTTTAGTCAGCTCTTTACCATAGAACATATATGTTAGCTAATGTTCTTTAACCATTAACATTAAGCTAAATTGAAGGGATCTTTACGCTATCAAAGAAATGAATAAAGATTGGTTTGAGAGGAAGACGAACCCCTAATGTAACAATTCAGGCCCAATAATTGAGTAGATATTGTCCGTTTTGAGCATACAACCAATTATGGGTTTGATCTTGGCCTTTGCAACCTAAAACATGTCTACTTACTTAGAAGAATTCAAGCTATATAACTTATAGCCCAGACTTACCCATTAGTGATATGAGATGTGATAATCTCCCCCTCTTTGAATCTTGCATCCTTATAAGGTGGTCAGAACAAACATATCATATAATAAACATCTAAAAATTGAGTCACAGGTTGGCTTTGAACCAAATTGTAATAGTCCGGATGCAGTAACCAAACAGATATTATACTCTTTGGGCATATAGTCCGTCATAGGCTTGGTCTAGGACTTTACAACCTAAAATGCGTCTACTTAATTAGGAAGACCTAAACTAAATAACTTATAGGCCAGACTCACCTACTAATGATGCGAGATGTGACACTTAATGTAAATAATATCTTGGATACTTTCATTCCTTATAAAGCTTAGGGAATATGTTGTCAAGAATTTTGTACAAGATCTTGAGAGATTTTAAGTCATCCGTTGTTAACGAAGACTTATGCTAATCCATCTCGTAAGGATTGTCGTTCTTGTAATAATAAATAAAAGATGGATTGAGATATTTCTTCCTCAAAAGCACTAGTATACACCTCGCCTAAAAATCTCCTAGTATCTTTGAGTTCCTTACCATCGGATTCTTTGACAAATTTCACCTCTTCAGAAACTTCACCAATGCTCTTGGTGCATTCATCGTTGTTCTTAGACAGGTTAAGGTCAATTACTTCGAAAGTTTTGGTTATAGGTATTACTATATTTTCTAAAATCATAAGTGTTAAAGGTTTTAGAGGGGTTTTTAGCTTTTCTCTCCCTCTCCTCATGGGAAATTTGGTCTCATTTTTCATCATAAGTACAAGAACCATAATTATAGAAGAAACCAAAAATGAAACAAAGTGTCACGCCCTATCCATAGGATCCACACATGACAACCGCCACAGACCTTCGAGACATATTTCTAATCTCTGAACATGTCCCTCAAGCCTATAAAGCTATTTGAGTACCTGTCCCCTATGTATGTTTACATGCATCTAAATACAATTTCCAAAATAATTTATAAACACATTCATGTAAACTCGTCTCTTTGAGACAGTTTTCAAATCATTTCATAATAAAGATATAGTAAAATTTAAGATACATGTAAAATACTTATCAAATTATATCAATTATGTTCATAATTATAAATATAAACTGCTTTATAAAAGATACCCAGTGAACTAATCTGTCCAAGTCAATGAGTCGAGAATACCTACTATACTTGTACCTCTTAATCTCGATCTCCTTAAAACTGGGAGGTGAAGAGGGTGAGTATATGGGAATATACTCCGTAAGTGGATAAAAATATAGTTTAATAAAATAGTTATTAATGCACATAAAATAATTTTATGTTGATAAAACATGGCCTGTTATACAAATTCACTGGGTTGGCTCCTTTTCCTGGTGGTTACCTTGGCTATGGTTATCCTGAGACCGTTAGTAGGCTTTATGCACGAAAAACAATGTTCATTTAATAAAACAATTCTGTTTAATATAAAGAATGCATGTTAATTATTTAAAAACTGGCCCACCACTAATGTTCGCCTCGAGTAGTCATGTGGTGATACTTATGATTGACCTCGACAATCCCACAGGTGGGCAATTCCATCTCATCACATCCACCCATATAACTGCCCCACATATGGCGCACTTATTTAGGCAACCTCTTATAAGTCCATCCCAACGCTACTACTTTGTAGTTACAGTCACATACCAACTTGGCTCTCCAGCCATATCACCATTACAAAACCACAATCAAATTCATTTACATAAACATCTATAATCAGCTCATTTTCAATATCATTACAAGCCATGCATTTTCAGTATCATACCTGGCCTCTTGGCCATTCACATCTCAAATTAATAAATAGGTCATTCATGTGCATTTCAAATTAACAACAATAAATCTATTTCTTATTTCATAAAACAGTAAGTTTCATAAAATATTTTAAAAGAATGAAAACAAGGAAAATAATTATACTCACTGTAAAAAATGAAGGTCACCACTCCTACATTAATTCTTGTGCCCTATATGTCCCTCTCCTGGGTACTCGGTGCCTAATATCATATATATCACACACACACACACACACACACACATATATATATATATATGAATTTCATATATATAAATTTCATATATATCATATATGATATATATATCATATATATAAATTTCAAGATTCTATATATTTAATATTTGTGCATTAAATGCAATGTTCATGGTCATCGTGTCTAAAATCCCTTAATCTAGTACATATAACTTTACGAGGCTTTCTAACAAAGATCATTTAGCTAATTCTCAATAATAGAATCCCATAACCGTAGTTATCTAAATTTTTACATTTTCATCTAAAATGGTTATACACGTTCTTAGTTTCTTTTTTTTTTACACTTATTTAGCATTATATACTTTCTAATGTCTCCAATTAACACCAATCTACGTTTTTTATGCAATTTAATCAAAAATCCTCAAGTGAACAGTGAACTCTAACACCCAAACATGCTCAAATCTATCAAATTGAGCTTAGAATGGGTTTATAAACTTACCTTTAGCCTGTAAATGTCTTAAGAACTCTTGCACTATCGTTTGGATGAAAAACCCTTAATTTATTCAGAACCCTAGTTTTCCTTTCTTGTTTTCTCTTATTAATTTCAGTCTAAAATGGTATTAGATTGACGAGGAGAGGATGTGTTATCACTTGGTTACATAAATTTGCAAGAAAATGTAAAGGGTTTGAAGAGATTCAGCCAAAACCTAGAAAGAGAATGAGAGAGGTATTTTTAGAGTAAATAGGGAAATGAACGAATGAGAGCACACTTGAAATGTTTTCTCCCTCAAGCGTATTTATGAAGGTGAGTGAAATTACCAATTTGACTGTCAAATCTTGCCCAAATTTATGTAAAGTATCGATATTTTTAAGTTAGGCATCGATACTTTTGACTTAGATATCAATATTTTTAAACTAGGTATCGATACTTTTGTACTGGGTATCGATACCTTTAGTCCAAGTATTAATTCGTTCCTTAAGAATTCGATTCTAGAAATTACTTCGACCTTGAGTATCGATACATTTACCATTATGTATCGATCTTTCTCTTTTCAACATATCGATACTTTTGTTGAAGGTAGCGATTTGGTTCAACATGTAATTATTTTTCAACTCTCTATTTTGCCATATATCAATACCTTTGCTAAATGTATCGATCTGGTCCAACTTGTAACTAATTTCAAATTCTCTGTCTGACTATATATCGATACCTTTAATGAAAGTATTGATCTGGTCTATATCGTAATTATTTTTAAACTCTTTATTTTAAAATGTATTGATACCTCTAAGGAAGGAATCGATCTGTTCAGTTTGTAATTTCTTCCCAAGTTTTTGACTTGCAAAGTATCGATACCTTTCTTCGTAGGTATCAATCTTTTCATGCTCATGATAGATTTTTAACATTTTCTCTTCGTTTTCAAGTACCCATTTCGTTTACCTTTTGGGGGCTCCATCCTCGATCCTCTACAAGGGTGTTGCCTCTTGACCCCACTCGCTAACCGACTAGCGAGATCGCCGAATGCTTCAATGTAGGACAATATGCGAAAACCCAACTTATGTAAAATTTCAAATTATATTTCCAATTTCATTGTATTCTTGTTATTAAACTTAAATTTAAATTCACCTAAACTTCCTTAATGTGCTAATTAATATTGTACAATGCACCTGGAATAATGAATCTTATGAAATGACCATCTTACCCCTATATTTGAATAACAGGGTTTACACAAAGAGTAAACAAAAAAACCAACCTTGTTTGAAGAAAAGAGGTAAAGATAATGGTAAGGCAAAAGATGATCAACTAGAAATAGAAAATGGCAGCAAAAGCAAATTAAGCGAAGAAGGTTTTGTTATTCTCTTACTAAAATGGTAAGTTTACTCTTTTGAGTTAAAGGGAATGTGAGAAGTATGAAAGAAGAGAGAGAAAAGTTTCTTTTATATAGAATGAAGGAGAAGGAATAGGAACCGTTCACGTATCAGTAGTCATAATGAGTTCACATGTAATGAGTTTATTTTATGGGAAACGTCACACCTGTGGCATAATAATCACGGATATATGCGCATGGGAGGAAAAATGACAAAACATTAAAAAATCACCGCCATATTTACTCAATATTTTTAAATTTTAAAACTGTTATTATCTGAAGCAATATGTTTAATGCCCCGGCCATCAACCTGGTTACCGCCGGCTCCCCATCGACCCAAGTCTAGATTACCGAGTTACCATATTACAGCCTAGCATCCCTCACAAGCCCATTAAGTAGGAATTTATCCCTCGACCCTCTGAAGTCTCCAGCCCCGGCTACTAAGGTACTTGTTCCTTACCCTAAGAGAAGTTCGTCTCCCCAACAACTCAAACCTAGGACCTTCACTTTAAAGAGAATTCCTAACGACTATGAGTACCAATTCTTCTAATAAAAATGCGTCTTTTTATGTAATGCCTTAGCCCTCGACCTGGTTACTACTGGCTCTTCGCCGACCCAAACCTGGACTACCGAGTTACCGTGTTACAGCCTAAATTCCTTCACAGGCTTACAGAGCAGGAATTTGTCCCTTGACCTTTTAAGGTTACCAGTCCCGACTACCGGGTATTTATTCTTTCCCCTAAGAAAAGTTCCTCCCCCCGCCCCCACCCACGACTCGAACCTGTAACCTCCATTTTAAGAAGAATTGGTTCTCACACTCATTAGGGAATTCTTCTTAAAGTAGAAGTCCCAAGTTCGATTCGTGGGGGAGGAGAACTTCATTTATAAGAAGGAACAAATATCTCGGTAATCGGGGCTAGAGACCTTAGAGGGTCGAGGAATAAATTTCTACTTAGTGGGCTCGTAAGAGACGCTGAGCTGTAACGCGGTAACTCGATAGTCTAGGCTTGGGTCGGCAGGGAGCTGGTGGTAACTAGGTCAAGGACCGGGGCATTACAACATGATCTTTCAATTGCTTAGTCATAGGACCTTTTCAATTGTTTAGTAAAAGGGTTTTTCAATTGTGGTAACTTCTATTAGTCGAGGACAAAGGTCAAAGACGAAAATAAAGGAGAAATATTCAGGACTAACTTTTTAACAAATGATCCACAATAACTTAACAAAATTATCCTTGTAAAATATACATAACAAAATTATCCTTGTAAAATATATCTCTTGACAAGAAGGCAAGTCAGGTTAAGATACTTTTCTTCACTTGATAAGTCAACATCTTTAGATTAAGGATTAAAAGTATAAATCAAGTCATCCTTGGATTATACTTTCAAAGCATAGATTAGCTCTAGTTAGTATGAGGAGGCTAGGAGAATGAGGACAGCTCAAATTCCTCGGGTCATATTTTTGAGGAATCTTATTATATCAAGGCATCTTCATAAAACTTAAAATTTTAATAGGACTCTTAATGAGCTAATCTCTCAATTTGATTTAAAAAAGAACAAAAAAAAACTAGGGTAAAATAATTTCAACCAATGTATATATCCCAGTCCTATTAAAAGACAATTTTATTAAGAATTCAATTCCAACACACAAAAAAAAAGCCTAAAAACATATAAATAAAGGCCAATACATAAGGAAAGACATCTGAAATATTTCCAGCTTTTAGTTGTTATTCTGTCAAAAAGTAATCAGAAAAAAAACTTAAAACAGTTGTTACTTTCGTTAGTTTTTGATTTGCTCTTCAAACACCTTACATCCAGGCAACCCATTACAAAGATAACAATTTACTATCTTCAACATTGGAAGGTTATCATAAGGCAGTTGGCACCCCTCATTTACTCTTTATCTTATAGGATCTACCAAGATTCTAGGCAATTTAAGTTATCACTTCGTTGTCCACTTGAGGACGTCCTTAGAGGTTCAAAATCACAAAGTTCAACAGATTTGTTTTCACAAGAAAATAAATCACATATTGACACCTAGAAGACAAAAATCAAGTATCAACAATAATTACATAACCACAAACTATGCAATCACATAAACATACAAATAAATTTAACTCAAAAAAATCAAAATCAAAATCAAATCCAACTAGCAAGTCATGGTGGCTTTGGGATCGGCTTGCTTTGCCTTAAAGAAGTTGCAAGATTGGCTTGCATGGCCTCGTTACTAGCGGTCAATCTATGGTTGTTGCGCTTAATGTAAGACTTGTCCACGAAGCCTCCCTTGGTGCAAGCCTAAATGGCTCGTTTATAGATAATACAAAAAGAGAAGAATAAGTTGGAAGTGAAATGAGGAGGAAAGAAAATCTTTATAAAAAATTGAAAAAAAAATCTATAATTTATTTATTTATTTTAGATTATTATTGTCTTTTTAATTAATATATTATAAGAATTCATGCATACTATGTGTGATAGTACATGAAATTAAGTTATGCATGTCAAGATCTAGGTATTGAGTTAAGATGGACAAAATTAAAATTTTATAAGAAAACGTACATTGTTTTCAAACTTTTCTTTAACTTTTAAAGTTTTAGAGAACCAAATTAGATTCTCTTCTAAAGACTGATATCGTTGACTCAATTTTTTCTCTTTAACTTTCACTTAAGACTTTAATCAAATACTTTGAGTCTTTAGATTTTCCACTAAAATCCTAAAATTTCAACACTTGGAATTTTGTCTTATGCTTAAATTTGATCACACACTAACCTTAATCACTACCAAAAGGATCTAAATCCACCTTTTAATTGATCAAATAATCAAAATTTGATCAAAAATATGCTTAAGGAAAGTTATGGTCAAGAGAAAATTCCTACACCAATTTTTCTCTATACACCATTCTACATCCTTCTCATTTTTGCTTAATTTCCCTTTTTATATTTTCTAATTTAATTAATATTTTAATTAAACAAAATATATGAAAATTAAGCTTAACAAATGTGTGGTCAAAATTGATACACATCTCATGCATATTCACCTTATATTTGTATATATAAGTGTAAGGCTAAGATTAAGTCACTTGTCATTATTTCATTTGGTAGGATAAAATGATAAAATGTACTCACTAATAGCCCAAATTAAACTCTTTGATTTCTTTTATTCAATTAATATTCAAAAAGATTAATCAAATATGTCCACAGACCAATGTTGACACCTAGCCATACAATACGGCCCCTGAATTACAATGAAGTGTAAAGTTTCAATAATGAACATTTCTATCATCAATTATTGTGTAATTCAATCCTTCTGTCACACAATGCTCTAATCGGATCAAAGACATGCTTATAACGTTAAACCCTTTCTTTTTCAATACTATATATAATGAATATCAAATAACAACTCTATTGTGTACAATTACTAAGATTACACTTCTCAATCATACACAATATTCTACCTCGGCCAAGGATTTAATGAGACAAATCTTTATCATTTACATAAAGCATTCTACCTTAAAGCAGCAAGGTTGACGGATCTTGTATTGAACATTCAAATATCTTCATGAATGTTTTACCACACTTAATAACAACATATCACAAGCCTTAATTTAGACTTGTCCTGAGTAGTATCAAAGTATGATAATTAGTCCACAAAATAACCATGATGTTATTAAGTCTAAGGATCACTTATACAACTAATATAATGAGTGTCTAATTGACGATTAAGTACAATTAACATTTGAATAATTCGTAGGAATCTGTTCAGTGAATTCATACTCAACTAATAAGCATTTATACACTTCTTTTAGTGTTTTCACACAAGTAGTCTATGAGATCAACTACCCTCTATCATATAGAGTAAGGATAATGTATACTAGTCTTTACGGCACTATAAAAACTTACTTTATAGTCCTATAACTAGGAATATTTAGGAATCATATTAGCAACCTATAATCTCATAAATATGAATTATTCATAACAACGTGTACATTTCAATGACTTAATCAATTTATGTAAATCAAACATATATATCAACTTGATATAAAAATAATATAATAAACAATACTTATTTTTATTAATCATAAGATTTACAAGAGATTTTATAAAATTTCAATCATAAATATCATCTTAATTAGCTTTAAGGGCACATATCTCTTTCATCTATTAAAGATGAAAATATATTTTTCTCAGTCAAACATGATCTACAATTAGTTTACACAGTTATAAATAATGACTTAAGAATGGCTTGAGAGTGGGAAGATGATTTGAAATATTTTTAGGTATGCTCTGACAATTATCAATAAATTGATATGATAAATTAAAATTAACCTCACTTTATTTATAAGAATTCACGATTAATTTCAAGTTATTCCCTTCATTTATTGATAAATGACAACGCATACCTAAATTTATTATAAGTCATTATCGCACCATACTTTGGACAAATATAAAAATAGTAGTCATAGATAATAAAATTAGTAAAAATTAAAATTTATTTTTTTCTCTTTTTTTCCTCTACTTTTTCTCCCCCTTTTATACTCCAAATTATCTATAAGTTAAACTCAATTCTAGTCAAGCCATAACATAAAACTAAATTATCTCAAAGCCATTTCATATATTTCTACCTCAACAATCTCAAATTCCTATTGAGTTCTCAAAAAATTAACAAAGTTACCCAAAGCTTTAGGCCTAAACCCGACTCAAAACGATTCTCAATGTAAGAATCAATCAAAATACAACTTGCTAATATTGGCACCAAATATACATGTACTAAAGTCCAATATTAAATTTGTCAACAATTAATTTAAACTGCAACAAGTAACATCGTGGGGAAGAGATAATGACTTACAATAATTTTGTACACGTGTTATCTATTGGTAAGCTAAAATTAACCTTGCAAATGCACTATCAAATATATAACCCTAAAACAACTATATAAACAATTTGAACTTAATATCATGGGATCAAGACACAAGAATATAGAGATGAAAATTTTTCTTTCACACAAGCCTTATTTTTATATTAGAATAAAATGGTTATTATTGAATTACAAATAAATTG
>JAXCLQ010071358.1:0-12222 GCA_035584115.1 Cedrela odorata
TCTGCGAAGAGAAGAAATGAGAGGAAGGATTTATATAGAAGAAGAAATAGTGCATATTCTTGCATAAAAAATTTAAAAAAAAAAAACTCGCAGATTATTGCATAATTTTGTTGAGATTCTCATTTCAAGCTATAAAATAATTATATATTCTGGTTGTGATTACAGCTTCCTTCCGAGTACCAACAAATTTGTTAATAAGAAATTAATGTAGCCGCTTATTACCTCCTTCATGTTGTCTCTATTCTACGTGGGTACAACGTTCAATTCCTTATTTGTTATATATTTACAAATAAGTATTTAGTTTTTTATTTATGACAAATAAGTCCTTTTCTATGGAAATAACTAAAATATTCTTTTAAATTATGTTACGTACTGCAATCTAACGATGGTTAAAATTCAATATTTAAAACTTGAATTTGTTAATTCATTATGAATTACGGACTTATTGGTTAGAAATGAATAAAATATACGCTTATTTATAACAATGTAAAGAAATAGGGACTCCTATATTATTATACCAATGTTAAATACTTTTTATGGAGCCACTTGTTTGACAGGTCAATGGTCGACAACTCGGCATCCGAATTTTCAATATATATATATATATCATTCGATCCAAAAATGTTACAATTAGGGCACAATAATGGCATTTGCGGCCTTTATAATATTTTTAAGAAATTATCGTGATGCCAAATCCTGTAGAAGATTTGATTTCCATTAGTTGAGATTTCAAAAATCTTCCTGGGGAGCAAGTTTTACTAATTAATTTGCACGTAGGTTCATTAAATAATTAATTGAATTATAAATAATTTTCTGAGTTTTTCAATTTTTTCTTTCATATTTTCTAGTTATTTTCAAAGTTTATAATATTATCATTTGTAATAAAAAAAATTAATTTAATTTTTTTAAAAAAAAATCATACTGGTGTATATATATACATGTTGTAGAAAATTTTATTCATTATGATAATTTTAATTGTAATTCTTATTATATTTATTGAAAAAAGAATATTTTAATTCTTATTAATTTTCAACAAAGTCGATGATTTGGCTACTCAATAGCTATATTTCTTTTTTTTTTTTATATATATTTGAGGGTGGTAAAATGTTCATAAATTTATTGTATCCTGTTGGTATAGCTCACAAAATTTAAGCCAATTGACATAGGTTTATGTTCTTTCTAATTTTTTAAAAAATTTGATTTGACAGAACACATAAATTCGTAAATTTACTATTGTTTCTAAAATATAAGCCCAGTTGCAACTGACTTGGACTGTCATACAGTGCTAGGCAACTCATTTAACACTTCTAAAAATTAAGCTGTCAGTGTGTGTGTGTGTATATATATTAAGCTGTCAGTGTGTGTGTGTGTATATATATATACACACTAAAGTTTTATATGCTTGTTAGCAGAAGTATTTCACCTTAAGAGTCACCTAGGGAGAAAATTATCACAGTGATCCCCTTAGAACAGATCATTTGTGTTGTCTCTCGTATCAAACCCCTTGACAGAATTGGTCCTCAGCACTTATCAAAAAAGATTAGAATAACTCAAAACACATGTCCTATGGTTGGTTTTTTTAATAGGTCGTCCTCGGTTATAATTAAAGTATTGTTAAAGTATTGTTCTCATTGTAAGTTCTTCTCAGCTCATCCAAATTAGTATTTGACTGAGGGAATAAGTTTGTCTACACAAGATTTACAGCTAGAATGATCCAGAATTTTTTCTGCTACTATGATACCCAAAAGACTTAAGAGCCACTTTCTTTTAAGGAAATCACTCAAAAAGTCATTTTTTTAACCTCTCTAGAAACATATGAATTCTAATTTATAAATAATAATAAAAAACTCTAAGATTGAGGGTTTTTCTTGGACAACCGACACTTCTGATGGAGATACCAAAATTGCAGTGATATTGATCTATACAGTTTTAAAGTTATCCGACCCAAGGAGATCTCTATAGTCAAGAACTTCACATTGGCATTTTTGTTTAGAAAACCCTTCGTCCTAAGGTTTTCGCTGAGCAATCAGCACCTTATATGAAAATACCAGAATCAAGCGCAATGACATTGGTCTATTTTATTCTAAAGTTATCCATAGATTTGATAAGCAAATTTGTTCCCACAATCGGTAGATTCATTCTCACAAAAAAACAAACCATGTGTTGACACCTCGTAGGTGAATATCAACTGTACTAAGATAAAATTGAAAAAAAAAAATAACACTACACACAAATTGAAGATGAAGAAGAAGATTAGAAGGGCAGAAAAGGTTGAATTGAATGCGTTAAATACAAATTTTTTTTTACAATTCACAACTTTTAACTCACAAAATGTCTCGATAACTTAAAGACTACACACAAATTGCTCCTAAAAGTGCTTTATAATTCAATGCTTGATTTTCACGACCACCCTGCTGTCGACTTCTTAAAAGAAACCAATGAAACCTGTCGATTTTTGGCAACTTTTTTCTCTATGAGAAAAACCTCCATTGCTGTTAGGGTTTGCCATTTTGTTGGCTAAACAATTCATCATTCCAATATAAGCATCGTGAAATGATTTTCAAAAGCAGCTTCAGAATTCTTCTTATTCTTGTGAAAAACTAGGAATGCATGAAGATAATGATTAACATGCAAGTTAAAAACATTTCATAGCTTGCAAAATTTTCATAATAATCTTTCAAAATAAAAACTGAATTTATAAAATAGATTTGATGTGTTTACTTTAGCTCAATGGATGCTTGATGAAAATAAAGGAGTAATAGACTTGAAGAACACAAGTCCTCCACAAATTTTCACCCTTGATGCACAATGAAATGAGAGAGTTTTTCTTTCAATTTTCTAAGTGTTTTTACTTAATAAGAAAATATGAAAGACTATGTTTTTATAGCAAGTGCTGGTTTATAAATATTTTATTTGCATGAGAGTCCTTGCAAAATCTAATTTTGGTAAATATTACCGCATGTTTTGCAACTTAATCCTTAGACAATCACTTATTATCATAAAAGCATACAAACTACACTAGTTTGTATTTTTAACCCCTAAGTATTTGTTATAAGTCATTTAACTTTTAAAGAATTAATATTTAGTTCCTAATAAATATTATTAAGTACCCTCTCAATTAAAATAATTAATCTAATTAATTATTGTAAGGCTGTTTTAACTCTTAAAATATCTTATTTAATTTTATGTAACACTTACATAAAATAATTAAAACCCTTATTATTTTAGGATAGTGCTAACCTTCTTTTAAATAATTTGTACCATCTTACATCAAGTATTTGTGTGACCTTGTGGGACCTTCATGATTTAGCTGTATCTCGGTTTTGAAATTCATCCAAAATTAATTCTGAAAACATTAACTATGGTTGATATCTAACAATATGTCATAGCCTTTAAAACGCAGCGAGTTTAATAATTTTATCAAATCCCATTTTAATATAAAATGTCATATTTACCATGTAGATAATATCCTTCCGTAGACTATATCCTTATCGAGTATAGATTCAGGAATGTCAAAATTTCAAACTCAATTTCTCTGTAAATTGTCGATCGCTATGTCTGCAACTTGTCATTGCGAACTCTTTCGCATGACTAATAATCACTCTAGTAAGAGATTTATTTTTTCGACATTTATCGACACTTACCTTAGAAACTCGGATACGGATTGAGTTAGCAAAAACTCCAATCCTAAAATCCCGAGTCAATAGTTCCCATCTTGACTATCGTTCATTTTCGCGTACGAACAACACATAACCAAACCAACTTATTGTATGTGACTTAGCTAGCTTCGCACGTATACACTATATGAACCATACGCATCCATACTGGATTCGACCACGTTGTCTCAGGTTGAAAGATTATATCGTACACTAATATGACCAAACGATTAATCATTGACATCATGCTATTCCATATGATTTATCATTTATTTTGGTCATGTTCGATAAATGGTTCTCTAATTGTAAATCTACAATAATGCCCTAATGGTATGACTATCATCGTCATCCGAACTTATATCAAATTTTTGATATCCTTTTGGAAGCATTCAATTTGTCTACTATACAATATTATTGCCCAAATAATATTGTTTCCATAGGGAACAGTTTTGATAAGAACATTCACTTTAAATGTCTTATCTAAACTTATCACATTCATAAATTATTTACAGCATGTATAAATAGTTAAAACAGCATACAAATATAAATCAAGAACAATTCTTTTATTTATTAAAAATAATAAATATCTAATTACAAATTAAATGCCGAGAAACCTAAAACATGATTGGTTTTTAGAGTATATACACTAACAATTCTCTATAGCGGAAGAAAAGAAACAGTTTCTACACCAAGCCTTACAATCTGTAGCTTCCTTTTGCCATAAATTTTCTAACAATTTCTGTTGGTGGATTAATGAATACAATAAAACTTGAAACTTTTAATTAATGAACCATTAATGGTAAAAATGAAGCCACCTATAAATGACCCAAAACTCCCAAAATTGTCATGTAAATTTTCCATATGATGGTAACTTTCAATACGATTTTTGATAGAAAAATCTATAAATTAAAAGTTATACTTGGTAAAAGTTCCATGTGCTCGTCTTTGAAAATTCCATCAAGTGAGGATTAAGAGAGCTTAGAAGGTTTTTTTACCAACTTCAAAATAGTAAGAAAACATCAATGGCAAGTAGCAAGCTCCTTGAGTTTCTGCATTCAATTTTTAAATAATTTAAAACATGATTTTTTATTTCCATGCTTACATTTGATATAAGAGCGTATTTATACATATGTCTTAATGTGCTCTGTATGTGTTTTCGATAAAAACCAGAAATGAAAGCCGTGGGTTCATTCGATCAATTTTAAATCTTTCATACAATCAATTTTTTGTTGTTTTTAATGCAAATAAATATAACTAATGTATTCATAAATGAATTTAGAACATTTTAGACGTGAAAATCGTAAAAAAAAAACACGTAGAAATTGGTCGAAAACAAAGCCAAAAAACTATCAAGTTCGCGGGTCTGAAATCGAGTCTTGACTAGTTCAGGTCAACCCGATTAAAGGTTGAAGACGAACCAGAGAGGGTTAACCGACATGTCGGTTACCATAAGGTTTGTTATGTCATAACGTATGATGTGTCATTTATATATGGTTCAATTAAATGACATATTGTTCGTTGTGAGGTCAAAAGTTGACCATAAGGAGAAAATGACATGTCAGTTTTGACTCAGGCTATTTTCAATTTGTATATGCCATGTTGTTTCTTGTGGGGACATGGAAATGACATGTCGGTTGATTAAGTTTTGAATACGAAAATATTTTACATCTGGCGTGAATATAACTTGGGCCAAAGATTTTGAATTCAGTATTTTTAATCTCTTGGCCATAGGTCATTATTTTTGTATTCAAGGTGATTTTAAAATTTTTGAAAAAATTGCATGAAAAATCAATTTGGTACTAACCAAACCCAGGCCTTAGGAATTTAAATCCAACTTAACCACAAGGACAAACTTTGTTCTTTGATTATTAGTTAATTTTATGTTTTAATTAAATGCATGCTATTTATGAAATTGTTTCTAAATTCTGATAATAATGCAATTTAATCCAAAATCATGTTTTAATTATTCATGGTTTTGGTCTAAAATTTAATTTAATTTGTAAAACAATATATAAATTATAAGAATTTACAAATTTTTGGTAATCTTTAATTTTGGCATGAAATATGCATAATTATTGTATTTTATGATTTCTATATTTTATGCATTTATTTTAATATATATTTATGAATTCATTCATTTGAATAAGAGCATGCAAATATGGAATACCAAAATTAAAGACTATTATTAGTTATAATTGTAGTTTATATTACTATTAATTATATGTTTAGGAAAATTTTGTCAAAAAGAGATTAAATTTTAAGTGGAACCGCTTGTGACTCCTCCAATCTTTCTTAAAAAATTTTCTGGTATAATTTTTAGCTTAAATAAATTATGCTATATTGCATGTACAATAGATTTAAGGACACAGAAATATTAAGTAAAATTTCTAAATTTCATATGTCTAAGTGATCTATATAAGTTTTTGAATTATGGAGTAACCACATCTCTGAATTAAGTAAGAATTATATATTAATGTTATAATCAAATATAGTTTAAAGACATTAATTGTGATTAATCATATTTAATATAATAAATTTTATCTCATAGAAATTTTTATTACATTTATATGATTAATTAGAATAAAGTATCAAATTATTTTTCTTAACTTACCAATAGAAATTAAGAAAATAAATATAATTTGATAGTTTAATCATAAAGATATATGAATCTACTAGAGTAAAATACTTAGTTCACAGACAATACTTTATGTATATTGATTCATATTTTAAGACATATTTTATATTGATAAAATATAATAAAAAAATATTAGTCTCAAATTTATGATATAAGCATGTATTATGTACTGCTTTGGAACTTGTAAACATATTTGTTATCAATGTTCCCGAACTAAAAGGAGATAATTATAAAATATGGAAAGAAAATGTTCTTCTTTATTTATGGTGAATGGACATTGATTATACTATTTAAAAAGACAAAATTATCTATAGTAACTAATACCAGTACTTCAGCTGAAATTGCTCTTTATGAACGTAAGGAGCGATCCAATCGCCTCAGTATGATGTTCATTAAGATAGATTTCTGCTGGCATCCGTGGTTCTGTCACTCAGCATGATAATGTTCGAGCTTTATGAAGGCTATTGATGAATAATTTGAATCATTTGATAAGGCCTTGGCTAGCACCCTGATGATGAAGTTTTCTTTAATGAGGTTAACCCGTATCAGTGGTGTGCATGAACACATCATGAAAATGAGAGATATTGTAGTTCAACTCAAGACACTTAAGCTTGAAATGTTTGAATCCTTTTTAGTGCACTACATTTTAAACACTCTCCATCAACAATACGGTCCCTTCAAAATCTCGTATAATACACATAAGGATAAATGGACTATTAATGAACTGATAACCATGTGTGTACAAGAGAAAGAGATGTTAATGATGGAATTGGGAGAAAGTTCACAAAGTACACATCTAGCTATATAAGGAAAGAAGAAAAGACTAGCCAAACAAAAGGGGAAAGATAAAACATCAAAGATATCTCTCCAAGTTGAAATTCAAAAGGAAACTAAATGCTTCTTTTGTAAGAAAATTGGGCATATGAAGAAAAATTGCGTGAAATTTCAGCAGTGGCTTTCTAAAAAAATATTTCAATTTTTTTTGTTTGTTATGAATCTAATATGGCTGAAGTTTATCATAATACATAGTGAATTGATTATGGTTCTATAATCCATATTACCAATGTTTTGCAAAGCTTGCAGAACGTAAGGTAGTCAGTGGGAACTAAACAATATATCTTTTTAAGAAATAAGATATGCTCATCTGTGAAAGCTATTGGGACATACAGTTTAGTTCTTAATAGTGGTTTTGTAATAACATTGGAGAATACTTTTTATATTTCTAGATTTTCTAGGAATTTAATTTCAGTTTCAAGATTTGTACTATATAAATATTCCTTTTCATTTTCAGATTCATTTATAAATATTTTTTATAAATCTGATCTTGTTGAAAATGATACATTGTCTGGTGGTCTTTTTCATGTTAACTTATAAAATTATGCTTGTTATAATATAATGCATACATATACTGGTAATAAAAGATGTTTTATGAATGAGAATTTCCCTATATTGTGGCATCGGAGATTGGGACATATCTCCATACAGAGAACCCAAAGATTAGTAAATGATAGAATACTTAGAACTCTAAATTTTACTAATTTTGATACTTGTGTGGATTGCATTAAAGGTAAGCAGAGCAACAAGTCAAAGAAAGGTGTCAAGAGAAGTTCTAACATATTAAAAATCATACATACTAATATATGTAGTCCTAGCTTGGACTCGTATGGTCAGAAATATTTTATTACCTTCATAGATGATTACTCACGATACATGTATCTCTATTTGTTAAATACTAAAGATCAAGCATTAGATGCTTTTAAGATATTTAAGGTTGAAGTAGAGAAACAATACGATAAGGAAATAAAGATCGTGAAATCTGATAGAGATGGTGAATATTATGGTAAATACACTGAGAATGGACAAACACTTAGTTCATTTATGAGGTTTCTTCAAGAACGTGGGATTGTTGTTCAATATATTATGTCTCGTTTTACATATCAAAATAGTATAGCTAAAAAAAGAAATCGAACATTATTAAACATGGTGTGTAGCATGCTAAATAGCTCTAAACTTCCTAAGTCATTGTGATTGAAACTCTTGAGACAATTGTGTATATATTGAATTGCGTTCCAACAAAGGCTGTTACAAAAACACCATTTGAGTTATGGAAAGGTTGAAAATCAAGTTTACAACATGTATACGTTTGGGGTTGACCTTTTGAAGTAAGAGTTTACAATCTACAAGGAAAGAAGTTAGATTCAATGACCATTAGTGGATATTTTATTGAATATTTAGAAAGGTCTAAAGGATACATATTTTACTGTACATCTCATCACACTAGGTTTGCGGAATCAAGAAATGTGAAATTTCTTAAGAACGACTTGATTAGTGAGAGGGATCAATTTCAAAACATAGTTTCTGAATAAGATTATTCAAGACCTTCCACTTCAAGTAGTCAATTAATTATCATTAATAACACCCATCTAGTACAAACAAGTGTTGATTATCCAATGGTTGATATTCAACCAATAATGAATAACAATCAAACTCTCTAAGCAAATGATATTCCAGTAGATTTGGTTGTTCAAGAATTACCTGAAAATATTGAATAACTAGTTGAACAACAAACTCCTCAAGAGAATGTTGATACAATATTAAGAATATCTACTAGAATTAAAAAAAAAATTATTTATACCTAGTGATTACATTATGTATCTACAAGAGTCTAACTATAATGTTGAAGTTGAAAATGATTCTTATACGTTTTCACAAGTCATGAGTTGTCAAGAATTTGACTTATGGTATAATGCCATGAAAGATGAGATGAATTCCATGTCAACGAATAAAGTCTAAGATCTTGTTGAGTTGCCTAAAGTGTTTAAACCCATTGGATGTAAATCGATCTTTAAGACTAAGAAAGATTCATTGGGCAACATTGAGAGATACAAGGCCAGACTTGTTGCCAAAGGATTCACTCAAAAGGAAGTAATCAATTATACAGATACTTTTTCTCCTGTGTATAAAAATAATTCTCTCTGAATAATTATAGCATTAGTTGCTCATTTTGATCTAAAGCTACATTAAATAGATGCAAAAACAGTATTTCTCAATGGAAATTTGAAAAAAGAGGTTTACATGAAACAATCTGAAGGATTCTCTTCCAAAAATGGTGAACATTTGATTTGTAAGCTTAAAAAATCTATATATAGACTGAAACAAGCCTCCCGTCAATGGTATCTTAAATTTCATAATGTTTTCTCTTCATTCGGTTTCGAAGAGAATATTATGCCTCAGTAATATACCAAAAGGTTAGTGGGAGTAAAATTTGTTCCTTATTTTGTATGCGGATGATATTTTACTTACAACCAATAATAAAAGGTTACTACATAAGGTGAAACAATTCCTTTCCAAAACTTTCGATATGAAAGATATGAGTGAGGTATCTTATGTCATTAACATAAAGATCCATAAAGATAGCTATCAAATAATATTAGGTCTATCTCAGGAAACATATATCAATAAAATTTTAGAAAAATTCAGAATGAAATATTGTTCATCAAGTGTAGCACCAATTGCCAAGGGTGATAAGTTCAATTTGAACCAATGCCCTAGAAATGATCTTGAAAAGGAACAAATGAACAACATAATATACTTCAGTTTTTGGAAGTATAATGTATGCTCAAGTCTGTACCAAACCTGACATTGGTTTAGTAGTTGGAATGTTAAGACGATATCAAAGTAATCCAGGTATTGACCACTGGAAAGCTGCAAAAAAAGTCTTGAGATATATTCAAGGGACCAAGGATTACATGTTTATATACAGACGAACTGACAATTTAGAAGTAGTTGGCTACTCAGATTCTGACTTCATTGGCTATGATAATTCAAGAAAGTCAACTTATGGATACATATTTATGTTAGCTGGCAGAACTGTATCTTGGAGAAGCATTAAACAGACCTTGATTGCTACTTCCATTATGGAGACCAATGTTTCGAGTTTTGAGGCTACCTCACATAGAATATGATTAAAGAGTTTCATGTTTGAGTTTAGAATTATGGATTCTGTTCTAGGCCATTAAAGATATATTATAATAATTCAGCTGCTGTATTTTTGGCTAAGAACAATAAAAGTGGTAGTCAAAGTAAACATATCGACATCAAATACTTAGCCATCAGAGAACGTGTTAAGGAAAATAAAATAGTCATTAAACACGTTAGTACTGGATTAATGATAAGTGATCCTTTGATAAAAGACATGCCACTTAAAGATTTTAAGGATCATATGGATCGAATAAGACTTGGTTTCATTATATAAATTATTGTATATGTATATACAATTTATTAATGAAACTCTATTTATATGATCTTTTCTCATTATGTACACACATTTATTTGAGAAAAAAATTATTATGATTAAATCTAGAATAAACATGTAGTTTATTCATTAAGTTAAGGTCATTAAGTAGAACCAGGAATAAACATAGAGTTTATTCGTTAAGTTACTACATATGGATAGGTAGATAAGAAACATAATATATTGTAATATATAGAAGAAAAGTTGTCAATTTTGATAACCTATCGTCATGATTCATATGTTTGTTTCTTAAATATTAAGATTTGAAAAATTTATGGATCAAGTGGGAAAATGTTAGTGATTTATCCACCATTAATAAATACAATGAAACTTGACACTTTCAATTAATGAACCATTAATAGTGAAAATAAAACCGCCTATAAGTGGCCCAAAACTCCCTAAATTGTCATGTAAACTTTCCACATGGTAGTAACTTTCAATACGATTTTTAATGAAAAAACCTATAAATTAAAAGTTATACTTGGTAAAATGTTCATAAACTCGTTTTTATCTTAAAACTCCATCAAGTGGGGATTAAAAGAGTTTGAAAGGTTTTTTACCAACATTAAAACAGAAAAAATATATATCAATGACAATAAGTAAGCTCATTACACTTTCGCATTCAATTTTTTAATTTTTAAATAATTTAAAGTATGATTTTTTGTTTTTGTACTTACAATTTCTTCTTCTCCGGTATCTCTTCAAGCTCTCGTGATATGGCAATGGAAGAATCTCCATTTTTACTGCTATGTTTATTGCGTGCGAAGAGTAGTAGTGAGAGAGGTTATATATAAAGAAGAAATTACACACAAATTATTTAATACTGGTTTTGAATAAAACGACATTAAGAAGCTCTGGATTGTATCGTATTGGTCAATATAGTCTATTTGACTAAATAAATAAACTTTGGTTTGTAAATTTGTAATATCTGGTATTTGACTATTATAATTCCTTTCGGCGGAAGTTATCGACAAAACCAATGGTTCGCATCTCAGTGATCAAACTTTTCATTTAGCCATCCAAATACTTTTCTCATAATTACTCAGAATATAAACTTAATTAAGATTTAAACACTCAATTTACCCCATAATTAACACACGAGTGTAGACTTAAAAACACTTTTTATATTAAAATTGCAATCATTTTAGTTTACTTTAAACTTAAAATCAAAATAATATTTTTCATGCATATAAAATAGCTGATCATGCCATGAACTTATGATCATTCTTATCTTCATTCTCTCCTCTTTCTAACTCTACTTTTGCTTTCCTTAATGTCATGATACAAGATAAAATTCTGAGATCATAATTAGAAAATTTATTAAAAAAAATTGCAAGAAGAAGAAGAAGATTAGCGGGGCAGAAAAGATTTTGTCCCATTATATGTTGAATATTTAAATGCCATACATGCAAAAAACATTTACAGTTCTTTGTAGAACTCACAAAATTCTGTGAAGTTCTTCAACCATTAATACACAATAAACAAACAAAAGGCAGTAGAAATCTAATTTTCCCACAAATCATAAACTATCACACACAAATAAATGCTTATTCCAAAAGAGCTTCTCCGATTACAATTCAGTGCTTAATTGTCGAGAAGCAGCTAACTTCTTATAAATTTCAACGACCAACCTGCTG
>JAXCLQ010071359.1:0-12214 GCA_035584115.1 Cedrela odorata
AATAAAGAATCAAATTGTTACCCGATCAATATCTGTACAATATCATTAACTAGTTAACGATTATTGCATAGTAGCAACAGCCATCATCATTAAGTAACCGACTATGTGTGTGACCCCCTAGGTTCACTTTGAACTGGACATGGGTGGACACAAACTCCTTCGTATCTCTTCGGTACAACTCTTTGCAACCAAAGTTCCTAATGATCATATGCAACCTCTAGCAAGATGCCATAACCCCCACACATTAATGAATCCATATAGTCGTACGTACATGTAATAAAGTCCCTCTGCTGTCTCCTCCCGATCAAGTGCGGGTCATGGAATCGTTAAACCCCTAACTCAATTATAGGAACAAGGTCTCGAATCATATACAGGAATCATGTATCCGAAAACACCTTTTTGAAAACATGTACTCTGATAGGAGATTTCATTTCCCATGTATGACATCCTTGCTTAGAATCTCAAGCTCTAATATTTGAGCCAGCAAATTCTATCTTGGTCATCACCTGTCTTCTTACACCTAAACACATTGCAAGCAAGCTTCTTTCACCAGGCGTGACTAGCCTGGTGCAATATACACAAGTGAATGATGTGCCTCAATGCAAAGGGCAGTCATGATACCTCAGGTTAAAAGACTAGTGGTACACTAGTACGGCTGTGTAACGTATCATTGACAGTGGATAATAACCCATGTGATTCGTCAAGTTTGGTCACATTTAGTAACACGCACTCTAACGTATTACTCATGTTTATGCTCTTGTGACATGAGACTCGTCACCCAACTATTAGCATCAAATACTAATCCTTGGCAACATCAAACATGCTAGTCATGCAATGTCATACCCTATATGACAATACCTCAACTGGGAACCAATTCGGATGTATTTAGATTAGACTCTGTACTTATATCTACAACTCTTTGCAAATAGAATCTTGACGTCATAATATATCACTGGATCTCATTTTTCATTTTATATATTATACTTATATATATACACAACTATATATGCAAAATGATATAGATGCCATTTTATTAATCATAAACTAATTTACAATAATTTACAAAGTTATATATACATAATGATAATATCCCTAGACCGTATGACATGATTGGTTATAGGGCATATCTCTAACAAAAAGTATCAATACATTTCAAAACAGAGAGTTCAAAAATAATTACAAGATGGACCAGATTGATACCTTCATCAAAGGTATCGATACATTCTGAGATAGAGAGTTGAAAAATAATTACATGTTGAACTAGATCAATACCTTCGACAAACGTATTGATATATTAAAAAGGGAAGGATCGATACATAAAGGCAAATGTATCGATACTCGCGGTAAAAGGAATTTTTATAATCGAATTCTTAAGGAACGAATCGATACTTGAACTAAAGGTATTGAGACCCAGCCCAAAAGTATCGATACATAGTTTAAAAGTATAGATACTTCATGCAAATTTGGACAAGATTTGACAGGCAAATTGGTAATTTCACTCTTGTTTATAAATACCCACAAGGGGGAAATGATTTTAGTGTCTTCTTTATTCAGCCATTTATCTCTATCTTTCTAAAATTCGTTTCTCTCTCTAATTTTCAAGATGATTTGTTTATCTTAGCAAAATCTTGTGGGTTTCTCACCCAAATTTGGTTATCAAGTGATTAATCTACCTTATCTCAACAATGTGATACCAGATTTAGCTTGAAATAGCAAGAAGAGGCAGTGAATAAGCTAAGGTTTCGAATTAAATTAGGGTTTTTGAATTTAAACAACAATGTGAGGCTTCTAAGAACATCGGATAGAGGTGCCGAGCACTAGGAAGAGAAACATACTAGACGCTAGGAGTAATATTGAGAGTGGATACCTTTCTTTTTCTATGAGTGAAGCTATTTTTACTCGTTTTCTTACTTTGAAAATACTTTATGAAACTTATGGTTTTATGAATTATGAAATGGTTTAGTTATCATTGATTTGAATTAAATATGAATTACCTGTGGTTTGAATGAATATGTAATTGGCTAAGAGGCAAGGTTTGATATTGAAAATGAATGGCTTGCAATGATATTGAAAATGAAATGATTATAAATGTTTAAGTAAATGAATTTGATTGTAGCTTTGTATTGGTGATATGGCCAGAGAGCCAGGTTGGTATGTGATTGTAACTACAGGGTAGTAGCATAGGGATTGACCTATTGAGAGACTGCCTAGGTAAGTTTGCCGTAGGTGGGGTAGATATATGGGTGAATGTCATGGAGTTACCTACCTGTGAGATTGTCAAAGATAGTCATGAGTATCACCACAAGACTACTTGAGGCGAACTTTAGTGTTGGGCCAGTTTTTAAATAATTAACACTCATTCTTTACATTAAAAAGAATTGTTTTATTAAATGAGCATTGTTTCCATGCATAAAGCCCACCGACGATCTCAGTGTTACCACGGCCAAGATAACCACTAGGAAAAGGAGCCAGTCAATTGATTTTAAATGACAGGCCATGTTTTTATTAAAACTTATTGTTTTATGTGCATTTATAAAAGCTTTTCCAAAAATATATTTTCATCCACTCATGTAGTATATCCCCATATACTCACCCCCCTCGCCTTTCAGTTTTAGGGAAGTAAGCATAGCCATGAACAATAATTGGTGGTGGTGATCGATTAAGGGTCTAAACGCCTCAAGTATTATTGTCATCCTCAACTCACAGACTATTTAGATTCGTCCACTAGATTTGACATTTTGAAACCTTGAATGTATATAATTATGAATTTGAAATGATGTAATTTAATATATACCTTATATGTATTTTAATTAATTATATATTTTTTATATATAGAAGATTTGCAAATGTCTCGAAGAAACAAGATTATGTGATTGAATATATAAGAAATAGGTACTCAAGTAGCCTTATAGGCCTGAGGGATATGTTTAGAGGAATAAAATATGTCTCGAGGGTCTATGGCGATTGTCACGTGTGAACCCCACGGGCGGGGGCGTGACAAATGGATCTTTAATTTATGCCCAAATTAATCTTAATAGCCTTGACCTGATTTTGGGTCTATTTTATACATACACTTAGGCCCATTGATCTATTCCATATATCAACTATTGACCCAATATAGTAAATTCATTTTCATTTAATTTTAACCCGCAAATAAACTTATCTGGCTGCCGAAATCTTAGTTTAATCTTTACTATAATTTTTCAGCCATTACACAAAGTGACTTTTCTTCTCATATCTGTCAAATCCATAAAATCTTTATCAAGCTACTAGGACTTTCCATAGGGTCTGTATAACAGCACATACGTGTTCAGCATACAGTGGGCTTACCATGACTTTTCTCCTTATATCAGCCCAATTGCGGCTCCACTCACCTATATAGCCTTTCATAAGTCTGTCCATAGGCTATCTCCTTATTTATACAGTAATAACACAGGCCTACTAGCCATACATCAAGCCTATTAGCTCTGATTCAATAATAGGCCCACTGGCTACATTAGCAATATACATGCATAAGAACAAATCATTTTATTTTCAAATAATGATTATAAATCACATAAACAATTCAAATATGGCCTCCCCAACCATTTTAGCATGTATATAAAACAAATTTTTAAACAATAGACCATATCAAACAGTTATCCCAATATCATGTAAAACATCCATAAACACATGTTTAATACACAATAACGTATAAATGTATATCACACACAAATATTTACATAATTTATGCATGTATAAATTTACTTAAAGTAAAAAATAGGGTTCCCACTTCCACTACATATCCTCGTGCCTACTCGGTACTTCACTCAAGTTCTTGGCACCTAGTATCACATATGCATATATTTATAAATTTCAAATTTTCAATTTGTTTAACAAATATACACTAGATGCAATTGCATGGAAAATATGTCTTAATTTTCTTAGTTGACACATTACTTCTCGAGACTTAACTAGCTAGGTCATTTATCTAGTTTCCAACAATGAAACCCTATGGCCATTAATATTCTAAATTTTCGCATTTTTATCTTACACGAAATGTATACACTCCTAATTCTGCATTTATGTCTAAAACGGATTATGCCTATTCCAAATAATCATTCAACACATATGCCATTACTATATACTTTCAAATATACAAAATTATCACACAAAACTAGATTTTCTATGCAAATTTAAGGTAAGTTATTGGGTGAATAACAACCCTAGATTTCAACATGTTTAAAATCATACAAATTCAACTTATAATGGTTTATTAAGCTTACCTTTAGCTTGTAGTGGTTCGTAAAACCTCAAATCGTCAATTAATCGAAAAAAAATCCCCAATTTGTTTACAAACCCCTAATTTTCTTTTATGCTCTTTTTTGCCCTTTTTAAGTCTAAATGTGGCACCAAATTGTAGAGAAGAAGATGGGAAATCACCTAAGAACTGAAATTAAAAGAAAACCTAAGAGTTTTGCTAGGATTTGCAAGAAAATTCGAGAGAGAGTGAGAGTGAGAAAGAGGGAATGTGCTTAGAGAGAGAAGAATAGGCAAATGAAGACCTGCCAAAATGGATTTCCCCCTCTTGGTTTATATACATGTAGTTGAAATGACTAAGTTACCTATAATGAGTTTTAAAATTCTTGAATTGCCCTTTAAAATTTTGGTTAAATTCATGTTTTGTTGACCCAAAGTGTCAATATTTTTGCTTAAAGTGTTGATACTTTCATAAAAAGATCAATTCTTTTGAAGGTAGCATGTTAGAAAATGTGTTGTAGGCAAAAGTGTTTATAATTTTGCCTAACATGTTAACACTTTCATAAAGAAGGTCAATATTTGGAAAGACAAAATATTCAAATTATTTTCGACCAAAAGTGTCAATACTTTTTACTTAAGTATCGACACTTTTACCAAAAATGTCAATACTTTTATCCCTTGTATCGATACTTTCTTAAAATTGCATTCTAGAACTTCGATAGACCCTGAGTATCGATCCTTCTTCCTCAATGTATCGACCTCTTTGAAAAGTGTCGACCTCTTTGCCCAGTACCGATGTTTTCTCTTAGAGTGTTGACACTTTTGGTGCAAAGTGTCGACCTCTTCCTTCACAATGTCGATACTCACTGCAAATTACCCATTTTCTCACAAAAACTTAAAATAAAAACTTTTCCAAAGGGCTTTATCCCCTTGACCCCGTTACAGTCTCTGCCTCTTGACCCTGCTCGCTGAATGCGTCAGCGTAGGGCATTACCCTGAAATCCTTCTTATGCTGAATTCCAAATCAAACTTCAAATTCATTGTATTCAAATCATTAAGACTTAATTTAAATTCACCTATGTTACAATAATGTGTCAACTATCCATTAATTATGCATGTGCAAATATGAATGTAATAAATAACTATTTTACCCTTTTGCTTGAAGGACAGAGTTTACATTAGTTATGCAATGTCATAGTACAATATGACTTTACCTTAACTAAAAACTGATTCAAATATATTTAAATCAAAACTCCGTACTCATATCTACAACACCTTGCAGATAGAGTCATGACATCATAATTGTCATGATCGCATAATTAGACAAAATAAGAATACATAATCCACGCGTATGATAGTGGTAGATATGAGTAACATTATTGATTGTGAAATAATACATATATAAATAGTGTATATATATTATATGTATTAATATATAGATATAGATATCTATAATACTTAAATTAATAATAACACATATATGTATATGTATAGTGTTGTATGGCATATATGAATAAAAGTTAAGTTAATGGCAAAACATATATATATATAAGGTATAAGTATAGGTACTTAAGTAAATACATGTAATATATATATCTATATATAATGTATTAGTACTATATAAGCATAAGTACCTAAATAAAGTGCATGTAATAAATATATTTATATGTAATGCATTTGTACCATATAAGCATAAGTACCAAAATAAAATGCATGTAGATATTTATGAAATGTTTGTACAATATGTGACATATATGGAAATGAATATTTAAGCTATAAAAAAAATCAAAATAATGCATTGTTGGTCAATTGAATTCAATTGCATTTGGAAGCTAAAATCACACGAAGCAAAACTGAATTGGAAGAGGAAGTTAAGGAGAGAAACCGAGAGCTGCTTGCATGGATCACTATTTGGCCGATTAACAATTATTTTGGCCAATTAAATGAAAGGATAGTTAGAGGGAAAGAGGAGGTGTTTAATTGATGCAAGGTTTGGCCAAATTGAAGGGTAATAAAAGGAAGACCGAGAGTGAGAAAGTGAGTTAGCAAACTAAAATGGGAAAGTGAAGAAGTGGCTGAATTTTGGGTTAGGAAGAAAGGGTGAGTGGTAATGATTAATTGGAAAATTTGGTGAAACTAGTGAGAAACAAGCTTGGCTGAGAAAATAACAGTGCTAAGGGGCAAACAAACTAGCAAGAAAAAATCCATAATAGTAAGCTTGGGTGACATACATAGAAATTAAATGTTAAATTTATGATAAGGCATGCATTAGTTGATATTGAGCATAAAAAAATTGTGTTGTGTTGTGGGATTTATGTTGTTAAAATGATTTGATATGCATAAGATAGATGGTGGCAGTATGTGAACATGCATAATTGTGGTTATATTGTGAAAATATAATTTAAAAAAATATAGTCGATGAGCTTACGAAGTGTTGATGCAAGTGGTGAGATATTGCTGAAAATCGGGAATACAAAATTGCGACGTCGGTAGGTCGTAGTTGTGTATTCAAGCGAATGATGATTTGAGTTGATAAAATTGATATATAGGAGTGTTATAAGACGTATTTAGGGTAGCGCACTTGAGCGGAGTGCCTAATGGGGTGTATCGCGAGCGAAATACATGAGTGTAGGCTATAAAAATTTCTGCGCAAGGTTTGGTAAAATGGGGATTCCAAGAGTTCTAGACCTCAAATTGACAAATTGTAAAATTTTATGCAAACTAGACATATAGAGGCATGACATATCCAAAAATTAGGTCAATATATTCACCGAGTCAATACAGTTTATTATTTGAACCTAACCACTCTATTGAAGGTTCACAGTTGACTACATTGAGCAAGGTGGTGAAAAATGACTGTAACTTGGGCGTTAGGACTCGAAATGTGAATCTGTAAGAAGTGATAGAAACTATACACATAATAGAATGTGTCTTAGGAAGGTTAGAATAAATTACCTTACTTGTTTAAATGTACCGTAACTTTGGAATTCATCGAGGTGTAGAATGTATTGTGCGGGTAACCAAGGTGGGCAAGTTCGGTTTAGTCTTGTGAAAGGATGGTCAGGTTTCATGTATAGTATATTTATGTATATGTTTAGTTAAAAAATGAATCTAATATAGTAATATATAAATATGCTGTAGATATTCAAGCCGACTGACCGCCCGCCGACACCGTAGTAGTACGAGTGCACCACAGTTTAAATGAGCATGAATCTAAGATTGTTTGTGTATTTATGTATGTTTGTACTTGAAATGAGTATTGAAATCACGTATAATGTACATGCAGTTTAAATCATACAAAGTTGTGTTGAGATGCACCTAGATGATTATGCTATATAATAATAAATAGTAGTGATAGGTGATGATTTATTTATATCTATGCATAGGACATTATTGAAAGTGACGATTGTTACCTATATATATATATATATATATATATACTTATGAATATATAACGTGATGATACAAAATAAGAGATTGAGATGTTGGATCTTGTAAATTATTTGTATATGATGATTGTGTTGTGACAAGGGGATGGCGATACGTAACGCCCTTGGTAACTAAATTATAACTTGGGGGACGGCAATATGTAATGCCCCAAGAGTACCTGCAGGTTATTTTCGTATTTGGGGGTACGACGATACATAACGCCCCTAAGCACTGGTATTTCTTAGTGTCTAGGGGGACGGTGATACATAACACCCCAAGGCACTGGTGTGTTCATATTGGTGTTTGAGGGGACGGCGATACATAACGCCCTTAAACACTAGCATATTATAAAATGTTGTGAAATGTGTGATATATGTTGGTATGCGAAATGCTTTTGTGCGTGAAAGGATTATTATATGACATTATGTGTTTAATGTAAAACTATGAATGTAAACCTAAAAATGAGATATGATCTAATGTCTACATCCACTCGCTGAGTCAAGTAAGACTCACTCCCTTCACCGCCCACCACCTACCCCTTTCATTTTTTTAGTTTTTGTAGGATTTGAGAACTTGGTGAGCAGATAGGACAACTTGAAGACACAATGTAGAGGATGAGTCATCAGTCGCAATCACCACTGTGTTAAGTCTATCTCGTATAAAGATTAGTTGTTTTACTTTGTGTTTTGTATATTATTAGCACATGTTGTTGAGATAGCATGTATATAAACTGACATGTGTATAGTTAGTGTTATTTTGTGATACATGGTGTCATTTGGGATTGTGTATATGTATATGTGTATTAGCAGTAGTGTTATGATGCCTTGATATATATAGACTTGATGTAAGTTCGACTGAGATTGCATATACAACAAGTTGTGTGAGGTTTAGAGTGATGGAGCGAACCTATCACTTGCCGATAACATCCTCAGTTTGAGGGATGTTACAATAATACATCACAAAATCTCATTTTGCATTAATTATTTATTAAGCAACTGTAAATGCAAAGTGATATAAATGTCATTTTATTAATAATAAACAACTTTACAATTAATTACGGAAATATATTTATATACAAGGAATGATATCCATGACCCACATAACACGATTAATTCTAATGCTTATCTCTAACAAACTCCCACTTGTACTAGAGCTAATCACTCTAGTATCCAATACCCATTTATTTCTTAGTGGTGATCTAGTTGCTGTTGTATCATCATCTTAGTCAGAGGGTTTGTCATGTATCCACAGACAAAATTTTCTACACGACCAGGTGTTTATTTGTTATAAACTCTCTAATCAAATGATATTTTCTTTGAATAGGTATAGACTTCTGGTGACATCTCGGCTCCTTAGCTTGAGCTATAGCTCCATTATTGTCACAGTATAAAGCTACTAGGTCAACTATAAAAGGAACCACTCTGAGTTCTGTCATGAACTTACGGATCTAGACAACCTCTTTCATAGCTTTAGAAGTAGCCACATACTCAGCTTCTGTAGTGGAGTCAACTGTGGTAGTCTTATTGGAACTCTTCTAATAGACAGTACCTCTATTATATATGAAGATAAATGTAGAAATAGACTTTCTATCATTCACATCTGATTGGAAATCAGAATTAGTGTAACCCTCAAGTTTTAACTTACCTCCGTCGTAGGTCAACATCAAATCCTTAGTTCTTCTCAAGTACTTGTTAGAGATATACCCTAGAACCAATCTTATCATATGGTTTAGGGATATCATCCTTATATATATATATATATATAACTTTGTAATTAATTGTAAATTAGTTTACGATTAATAAAATAGCATTTATATCATTTTGCATTCATAGTTGTGTATATATATAGATAATATATATAAAATGTAGAATGAGATCCCATGATGTATTATGACGTCAGAACTCTATCTGCAAAAAGTTGTAGATATGAGTATAGAGTTTGATTCAAATATATTCGAATCAGTTCCCGGTTGAGGTAGTGTCATATGGGAGTATAACATTGCATGACTAGTATGTTTGATGCTACCAAGGATTAGTATTTGATGTTAATAGTTGGGTGACGAGTCTCATGTTACAAAAGCATAAACATGAGTAATACATTGGAGTACGTGTTACTGAATGTGACCAAATGTGACAAATCACATGGGTGATTATCCACAGTTAATGATACGTCATACAACTGTACTAGTGTACCACTAGTTCTTTAATCTGAGGTATTACGGCTGGCCTCCTCACTAAAGCATATCGTTCACTTGTGTATATCGCACCAGGCTAGCCACGCCTGGTGAAAAAAGCTTGCTAGCAATGTGTTTAGGTGTAAGAGGACAGGTGATAATGAAGACGAAATCTGTTGGCTCAGATATTAGAGCTTGAGATACTAAGTAGGGATGTCATACATGAGAAATGAAATCTCTAGCCAGAGTATGTGTTTCCAGAAAGGTGTTTTTGGATACATGATTCCCGTATATGATTAAAGACCCTACTCTTATGATTGAGTTAGGGGTTTAAGGATTCTATGACCCGCACTCGATTAGGAGTCGACAACAGAGGGACTTTACTACATATACGTACAACTATATAGATTCGTTAGTGTCTAGGGGTTGTGGCATCTTGCTAGAGGATGCGCATGATCATTGGGAACTTTGGTTACAAAGAGTTGTACCAAAGAGATATAAAAGAGTTCATGTCCACCCATATCTAGCTCACAATAAACCTAGGGGTCACACACATAATCGGTTACTTGATGATGATGGCTATTGCTCCTATGCAGTAATCATTAATTGGTTAATGATATTGATCGGGTAGCATTTTGATTCTTTAATGTAAAGAATATATTTCTCGACTCTGACACGCTAACACACATATGTGTGAAAAATATTTTGGTTTAATTTTGAGATGCCGTAAATATGATTTCAAAATGCAATAATATTAATATATTAGTATTATATTTTAATATGATTAAAATAATCATAAAATATAATTATTAATTATATTAATATATTGATAAATATCTAAAATGTATTATTGATATATATATTATTAAAGTAATGATATATATATATATGTATATATGTAAGATATTTATTAATATATGTGTATATAAATATATATATATATATTAAATTATGTGTATATATATATGTAATTTGATTAATGTATATATATATATTATATTATTAATGTATTAATGTATATGTGTATTATTGTAATGCATGCTTTTGATTAAGAATAATCAATATACACAGCCGACAATAACCATGACTCATGTTCTTGTATTAAATTCATTTTTGATATTTTGGAGATGCAAGTCGGTTAATTGGCATAGGTGGTGTTGGTGAAAATAACACAAAAGTTTAAATGTTAAGCTTGTATATATACAGAATAGGTTATGCTATTAGAGAAACACTTCTCTGTCTTTCTTCTTCTCTATTTTTGTAAAAAACCAAAAGCTTCTTCTTCTTCAACCGTAAGCTACTTGGTGAAGCAAGCTCAAGTTGTTTGGTTGTAAACTAAAGCAAAGACAGAAGAGAGAAGCAAGCTTGGGTTGTGAACTAGAGCTAGAACAGAAGAGAGAAAAGAGGAAACCTAGAGAGAGAAAGCTCAGTGAGCTTGTTAAAGTTTAAACCAAAGCTTACAAATCCCAAACAAGCAGGAACCGGCTTCATCACTCTGACGTATGGATACTTGAGGGAGAAAACTTGTTGCTATTCTGGATTGCATATTTAGGTGAGACATTTCATCTTTGTTGTTGAATATTTTGAATAGAGCATGATTTTGAAAGTCGAAACATGCATGTGTGCATATCCAAAATAGTTGGGAGCTTATTTTGCTGGTTTACGAAGATGGCCATGGCTCCCTTACGGCTGTTGTGCGCCCAAAAGTTCCTTTCATGGGTCGCACTTCCGCTGCTCATGAAAACAAAGCATGTGAGCTCACTGTTCTTTTTAATACTTAAGGATCCTTTTGACCACAGTCCAATATTCTTCTCCCAGATTTGCCTAATATCTACTAGTGACACCACAACATATGTTATTGTTGGAGATATACCCTTGAACCAATTATGTCATATGGTTTAGGGATGTCATCCTTATATATATATATAACTTTGTAATTTATTATAAATTAGTTTATGACATTTATATTATTTTGCATATACAATTGCATATATATATAGATATTATATATATATAAAATGCAGAATGAGATCCTGTGATGTATTATGACGTCAGGACTCTATTTGCAAGGAGTTGTAAATATGATTACAAAGTTTGATTTAAATACATCTGAATTAGTTCTCGGTTGAGGTATTATCATATGGGAGTATGATATTGCATGACTGACATGTTTGATGTTACCAAGGATTAGTATTTGATGCTAATAGTTGGGTGACGAGTCTCATGTCAGAAAAGCATAAACATGAGTAATACGTTGGAATGCGTGTTACTGAACATGACCAAACGTGACGAATAACTGTTGGAGATATGCCCTAGATCCAATCGTGTCATGCAGTCTAGGGATATCATCCTTATGTATATATGTATTATTGT